>JAKSZT010054399.1:12731642-12835904 GCA_026826555.1 Tolypeutes matacus
TCTATCTATCTATCTATCTATCTATCTATCTATCTATCTATCTATCTATCTATCTATCTATCTACCACCCGTATTGGGCACTTGCAAAGATAACTCAAAACCTCATCCATACCGAAAGTATGAGGGTCAGATCTACCAATTACTAGTTATGTCAAGATCTTCCTTTATGCTATTGTACCTGCCTATTTTCTCTAGTAGATCTGTGCATTTTGTTTTCTATATTTTGAAGATAAGTTATGAGGTGCACACAAATTTGGAATTGTTCTCTCTTTCTCTAGAATTCAATCTGTCATCAGTGTGAAGTAACTAGTACCTTAAAAAAAAAAAAAGATAGTTCATTTGATATTAATATGACTACCCTAATTTTGTTTGGTTAGTATTTGCACAGTATATATAGTTTCTACCCTTATACTTTCAACTTTTCAGGTTTAGATATGTGTTTTTGTAAACAGTATCTATCTAGGCCTATATCTATCTATATATTTTAAAGATATATTTTGTTTATTTATTCTCCCCCCTCATTGTTTGCGCTCGCTGTCTGCTCTCTCTGTCCACTTGCTGTGCGCGCTCTGTGTCTCCTCGTCTTCTCTTTAGATGGCGCTGGGAACCGATCCTGGGACCTCCCATGTGGAAGAGAGGGGCTCAATTGCTTGGGCCACCTCTGCTCCCTATATCTTTTTTTTTTTTTTTTTCCTATATCTTTTTAATGTAGCCTAGAAATCTTTGTCTTTTCACAGGAGCATTTAGTCCATTTTTATTTAATGTATTTATTGATATTCTGAGCTAAAAATCTATATCAACTACGTGCTTACTATTTTTCCTGCCAACCAATGTTCTTTTTTTTTTTGCTCCTTTCTTGCCTTATTTTGGGATAAATTCATTCTTATTCCCCTTTATTCCTACATTAGTTTGGAGGACATATGCTTTCATTTTCTTAAAATTGAGATACGATTTATGTACTGTTATGGATTAAATCGTGTCCTCCCAAAAAGACATGTTCAAGTCCTAACCTCTGGTCTTGTGAATGTGATCCTCTTTGGAAATAGGATCTTTGAAAGTTATTAGTTAAGAGGCCAAACTCTTAACTAATTAGGGTGGGCGCTAAACCAATGTAACTGTTGTCTTCATAAGATCAGAAAAATTTGCACGCAGAAAAACAAAGACAGGAGGCAGCTACAGGGCAGGGAATGAGACAGAATCATGCCACAAGCCAAAGAAGGCCATGGATTGCTGGCAAAGACCACCAGAATCCGACAAACTCAGAGGGCGCCTAGCGCTGCTGACACCTTGATTTGGACTCCTAGCCTCCAGGTCTGCAAGACGACAAGTTTCTGTTGTTTTAAACCACCCAGTATATGGCATTTTGTTACAGCAGTTCCAGGAAGCTAAGACACTTACCAAAAAACTCACCATTTTAGAGTATACATGATTCCCGAGACTATACAACCATCACCACTATCTGACTCCAGGAGATTTTCATCACCCCCAAAAGAAACCACGTACCTGCTAGCTATCACTTGACCTTAGCCCCTGGCAACCACTAATCTGTCTCTATGGATTTATTTATCAGGGACACTTCATATAAATGGAATCATACAGTATGTGGTCTTTGCCATAATGCCTTCAAGGTTCATCCACAGTGCACAAAGTCTCAGTATTTCATTTTTATTGCCAAATAACATTACATTGTATGGATACGTAACATTTTGCTCACTCATCAATTTATAAATCTTTGAGTTGTTTCTACTTTTTGGCTACTCTGAATAATGCTGCAATGATATGCATGTAAAAGTTTTTGTGTGAACATATGTTTTCAGTTCTCTTGGATATATTCTCTTGGGTCATATGGTAATCCTATGTAAAACTTTTTGAGGAACTGCCAGACTGTTTTTCACAGTGGCTACACCAATTTTGCATTTCCATGAGCAATGTAGGAGGGTTCCAATTTCTCCCCATCCTCATCAACACTTGTCATTGTCTATCCTTTTTTAAAAAATCATAGCTACCAGAGTCAGTGTGATGTGGCATCTCACTGTAGTTTTGATTTGCATTTCCCTAATGACTAATAATGTTGGACAAATTTTTCATAGGCTTATTGGCCACATATATATCTTCTTTGGAGAAATGTCTATTCAGACCCTTTGCCCATTTTTTAATTGGGTTATTTTTAAAATTTTTGAGTTGTAAGCATGTGTTATATATTTTGAACGCTAGATCCTTATCAGATATATGTTTTTCTTCATTCTGTGGTTTGGCTTTTCACTTACTTGATGGTGCTCTTTGAAGTACAAATGTTTAAAATTTTGATGGTGTCCAATTTATCAATTTTTTCTTTGGTTGCTTGTGCTTTGGTGTCATATCTAAGAAACCGTTGCCAAATCCAAGATCACAAAGATTAATGCCTATATTTTCTTTTAAGAGTTTTATAGTTTTAGCTGTTACATTAGATAATTGACAAATTTTGAGAGTTTTTTTTTTTTTTTTTTTTGGTATATGGTGTGAGGTTCAACTTCATTCTTTTGCATGTGGACATCCAGTTGTCCCAACACTATTTATTGTAAAGACTGTTCTTACCTCCACTGAGTTCTCTTGACACCCTTGTCAAAAATCATTTGACCACAAATGTATGGGTTTATTTCTGGGCTTTCAATTTATTCCATTTTTAAAAATGTCTATCCTTATATCCAAACCCCACTGTCTGGATTGCTGTACCTTTGTAGTAAGTTTAGAAATTGGGAAGTGTGAGTGTGTCCTTATCTTTAAAGATCATTTTAGCTATTCTGAGTCCCTTGTATTTCCATATGAATTTTAAGATAATTTTCTCAGTTGGTGTTATTTTTTCTCAAAACAGTTGGTAGAATTCATCAGTGAGGCCATCAGGTTCTGGGTTTTTCTTTGTGGGAAGTTTTTAGATTACTGATTCAATTTCTTTCCTTTTTTTTTTTTTTTTTGAGGTACCAGAGTGGGGGTGGCTCCAGGGATTGTAGGTGGGAAGCCAGCATTCAACCACTGAGCCATATTGGCTTCCCTGAGTTGGAGTTTTCGTTTGTTTTGCTTATTGTTTTTTTTTGTTTGTTTGTTTGTTTTTTTTTTAGGAGGCATTGGGAACCAAACCTGGGACCTCCCATGTGGGAGGTGGGTGCTCAACCACTTGAGCCACATCTGTTCCCAATATCTTTACTTTTTATAGGCCTATTGAGGTTTTCTATTTCTTCCTGAGTCAGTTTTGGTACTTTGTGGCTTCATGGAAATTTGAACATTTCATCTAACTTATCCAATTTGTTGACACACAATTTTTCATAGTATTCCCTTATAATTCTTTTTATTTCTGTAAAATCAGTAGTAATTACCCTCTTTCATTCCTGATTTTAGTAATTAGACTATTCTCTCTCTCTTTTTTTTTTCTTTGTTAATCTTTCTAAAGGTTTGTCAATCTTTCCAAAGAATCAACTTTTGGTTTTGTTGAACTTCTCTATTGTTTTTCTATTCTCTACTTCATTTATTTCCACTCTAATCTTTATTATTTCCTTCCATCTGCTTTGAGTTCAGTTTGATCTTCTTTCCCTAGTATCCTTAGGTGGAAGCTTAGGTTATTGATTTGAGATATTTCTTCTTTCTTTAAGGTAGAAACTTACAGTTATAAATTTGCCTTGGAACACTGCTTTTACTATGTCCCATAAGTTTTGATATGGTGTGTTTTAATTTCATTCATCTAGAGGTATTTTCTAATTTCCTTTATGATTTCTTCTTTGATCCATTGGTTATTTAAGAGTGTGTTGCTTAATTTCCACATATTTGTGAGTTTTTCAGTTTTCCTTCTGTTATTAATTCCTAATTCCATTCTACTTTGGACAGAGGATATATTTTGTATGACTACAATGTTTTAAAATTTACTGAAACTTGTTTTGTGTCCTAACATATGGTCTATCCTGGAGAATGACACATTTGCATTGGGGAAGAATGCAAATTCTGTGGTTGTATGCTTAATATATGTTTTATACATGTCTGTTAGGTTAGTTGGTTTACAGTGTTGTTCAAGTCTTCTACTTCCTTGTTAGATCTTCTGTCAGTGAAAATGGTGTATTTAACTCACCAACTAATATTGTAGAACTGGCTATTTCTCCCTTCAAATATGTCAATGTTTGTTTCATGTATTTTGGGGCTATGTTATTAGACATATATATTTATATTTTCCTTCAGTTCTTTAGACAGAGTTTTCTTTAGCCTTTGAACATATCTAAAATAGCCAATTTAAAGTTTCTGTCTAGTAAGCCCAAAGTCTGGCTTTGCGGCTTCAGAGATAGTTTTTGTTGATTGTTTCTTTTCCCTGTGTATGGGCAATACTTCCTTGATTTTGCATGTCTCATAATTTTTGTGTGTGAAAACTAGACATTTTACATAATATAATGTGGCAACTCTGAAAATCAGATCTCCTTTCTCCCCAGAATTTGTTGTTGTTGCTGCTTATTGTAGTTGTTTCTGTTTAGTGACTTTGCTGAAATAATTCTATAAAGTCTGCATGCTTCATCACTGATGTCTCTACTTGGTTAACTTAGCAGTCAGCTTATGATTGGACAGAGATTTCCTTAAGTGGCTAGAACCAATAAATCACCCAGATATTGCAAAGAGGTTCTGTGAACATGTTGGGGCACACCTTCAACACTCAGGCAGGTGTTTACAACTCTGTCTTTGCCTTCACTTACTGCTTGTGCAGAGCCTCAACATCAAATAGAGTTGAAAGCTTAGAGTCTTCTTAGGTGTTGCTGAGAATGTGCACAGCCCTACACCTGCAACTGACCTTTAGATTCCCAGGAATATGTTTTGAAAGTCCCTACAGCCACCTCATTACTCTGCTTTTCTCTCTCTAGTACCAGGAATGTTTGTTATTTTTCAAGGCTACTGCTGACTGGAGAGTGGGAAATGGGACTAGGACAAATTAAAGTGCTAAAAAGTTAACTGTTCTTACTGCGATTCAGTTATTTTACCCGAATAAATGCTTTGTGGGTTGTGGTAGCCTTTGGTTCATTCACAGAGTTCTGAAGAAGTTTGCTCTGACAATTTTTGGTGACTTTTTTCATTGCTTTGATAGAGGAGAAAATTTTCAGAAGTCCATAACCTGCCATTTTCACTTAAGTCACTTATAGGCTCTTTTAATGATATTTTAGTGGGTACTATAGAAATCAGAATATGCATCCTTGACTTACCTAATTTTCTTGTAGTTGATCCATTTTCACTCCTCCTGGACAAGGCAGGAATTATATGCTATGTTGTCATATATTTTAATTCAATATGAGTTTTAAACCCAGAAGACATTATTGTTGTTACATCCAGTATTAATACAGATTCACCTACATTGTTATCATATTTGTTACTTTGTTATTTCTTCATGCATCTCTGTTCTTCTTCTAGGATAATTTTCCTACTGTATAAACGAAATTCTTTAGAATTTACCTTAGTGGCAGGTCTTTTGGTAGCAAAATTATTCCATTTTCATTCATCTGAAAAAATTTTTTTATCTCATCCTCATTGCTGAAAAATATTTTCCTTGACCATAGAAACTTATCTTGGCATTTATTTTCTTACAGCATATTGAAAATATCATTTTATTGCCTTCTGATATCAATTATTGCTCTGGGGAAGTAAGCTCCATTCTTATTGTTGTTCCTTTAAACTCTGGTTCTTTTCTCTGGCTATTTTCAAGACTTTGTCTTTGGTTTTGTGCAATTTCCCCACAATGTGTCGAGTTGTGGATTTATTTTTTATTTATCCTGCTTGAGGTTCATTGGGATTCTTGAATCTGTAAATTGATGTTTTTCCTCAGTTTTGGAATATTCTCAGTCTGCATCTCTTCAAATGTTGCCTCTGCCCCATTTTCTCCTCTTCCTCCAAGACTCCAATTAAGTGTGTGTTAGGTATTCTCGCAATATCCCCTTGTCTCTTACCTCCTCTTTTGTACTTTCATTTTGAATCTCTTTGCTTCAATTTACTTTTTCTTCCCTATTTCCCAATTCACTAATTCTCTCTTCAGCTGTGTCTACATTTGTTGTTAAGCTTATCTAATCAATTTTAAATTTTGGTTATTAGCTTTTCATTTATAAAATTTATATTTGTTTTATCTTCAAATCTGCTATATTTTATGATTTCCAGCCTCTAAATCAAAAGTTTAAGTTGCCTTTAATTCTTTGAACATATAAGCAAAATGACCTAGTCTGTTTTATACCTGAGCTGTAATAACAGTATCTATAATCCTGTGGCTCTGTTTCTTATGTTTCTCACTCCTGTTGTCTTGCCTTCTCATGGGCCTGGTTATCTTTGATTAGGTGCTTACCCTGAATTTGAAAAAAAAATTTTTTTGCAGAAACGATTTGAGTCCTAGGAGCAAATTATCTCCCTCCAGATGTGTTTTTGTTTGCTTGTTTTTGTTTTTGTTTCAAGCATGTGCCTGAGTGAACTAGCACTCTGAGGTCACCTAATCCAATTTCAAGGCAGAAATCTCTGGGTCATCCACATGGCTGAAGTGGGGTTGCAGTACCTGCAGTAAGTATGGGGGCTGGTTTATGTTTAATTCATTCTTACTTCTACAGGGGCAGGTTTTCAAGGTCCTTTCCCAAAACATGCAGTGATTTTTCCTGAGTCCCCACAGTTGGCAGATTCTGGACTTCAATTTCATTCCCTTAGACCTGAGGCTGTCAAAAGTGCAATTTAACCTCTCAGCTGCTTATTCCCTTATTGGCACATAACCCCAAAGTAAAAGTGGTCTCACCTCCTTGAATTGCTCTTCTCTCCTGGACCTTGGCACAGTAATTTCTCAGCATTTTATTATCTTTTTAAAAAAATTCTACCCCCCCCACTTGTTGTTTTGTGCTGTCTACTCTCTGTGTCCATTCACCATGTGATTTCTGTGTCTGCATTTCTCTTTTAGGCACCAGGAACCAATCCTGGGGTCTCCGGTGTGAAAGAGAGGCATTCAATTGCCTGAGCCATCTCATCTTCCTGGTCTGCTGCGCCTCTCACATCTCTCCTCTGTGTCTCCCTTTGTTGCGCCATCTTGCTGCACCAGCTCTCCGCAGCACGGGCCGTCAACTCTCGTGGCACGGGATAGCTTGCCTTCACCAGGAAGCCCTGGGAATCAAACCCAGGGCCCCCCATATGGTAGATGGTGGCCCAGTCACTTGAGCCACATCCGCTTCCCATTTTTTTTACCTTTTTGATGCTTTAAAGATTTTAAACATTTACTCTATCTTACTTGTCTTCAGTGGGAGGGTTGGTTTGATTACCTAGCTCATAATTACTAGAAACTGAATTCTCCTAACAATTGTTTTGTGGTTACAAAAATACCTGATTATGACAGAAAGTCATAAAGTGACGGGTCAAAAAAAGATATAAAATCTAGATCCATTGAAGTACTTTGGGGGAGATTTGAAGAATATGGTTAATGGATCTGGTAGCCTTTGGTAAGGAACAAGATTTAGCAGCAAGGTAGTTCATGGACCGTAGTGGCTGTAGGTGGTCTAGGAGAGGACAGCCTGGGACCCCAGGTTCCATCAGCTCTGACACTGTGCTCAGGAGCCTCAGTCTCACCTGAGTCCCCCAAATCTCACTCTACCCAGCCCATGTGGTGGTCTCGTTACCGATCTTTCTATTCTCTCGTAACCAACTGTTGGGTATTGAATTATGTACCCTATAAAAGACAAGTATACTCTTAGTCCATGCTCCTGTGAGTGCGGACCCATTTTAAAGAGGTCCTTTTGAGGATATTATTATTATTAAGGTGAATCAGGGTTGGTTTTAATCTGTATGACTAGAGGCCTTATGGATGTTTGGAGGAAGTTTAGAGAAAGTCACAAGCAGCAGCCAGAAGTCAGCAGAAACCAGATGAGCAGACACAAGGAGAGGAAGAGAGCACCACGTGCTGGAAGGCAGATGTGGCAGTTTGAAATTATTTTATGAATCCCCAAGAGAAATATATTTTAAATGAATCCATTCCTGTGGGTGTGAGCCTCATTTGGCTGGATTATGCCAGTGGCGTGTGATTCATGTTGAGTCTCTGCCCTCTTGCTGGGTCTGATATAAAGGGAGACACAGAGACTCAGAGAGGCAGAGGAAAAAGGGAGCCGGCATATTTGATTCTGCAGTGAGAGACAGAGGACTGCTTAAGCACGAAGTCCCCAAGAGGCTGGGCTCACGGAGCAGCTCAAGAGGAGACCAGCCCTGCTATATGCCTGAGAGCTCACAGCTGAACTTGGGAAGAGAGAGGAACAACCGAGACTGATACAGGAGGCTGGGAAAGAGACAAGCCCTGTGCCTGGTTGCTCAAAGCTTATCTCCAGGAGATGGTAGATTATGGAGGGGAAGGCAGAGACCTCCGCAGAGATGGGCGGCCATCTTGCTTCACCACCTGGCAATACCAGGATCAACAGTAGGTGACTTTGGTGAGAAAGTGCCTCTTTTGGTGCCTTGATTGGACTCTTCATGGCTTGGGACTGTGAGCTTTTACCCCAAATAACTATCCTTAATAAAAGCCAACACATTTCTAGTACTTTGCATTGACAGCCTTTGGCAAATTAAAACAGAGAAGCCAGGCAAGGAATCCCAAGGATTTGTGGCACCAGAATGCTACAGAATTTGGTGAGAAAGCATGGTCTTGCTGACGCCTTTTTTATTATTTTTTAAGACCCTTCCCCAGCTCCCACTTTGAAGTGGGGGAAGTACTAACCTAGTTTGAAGGCCTGAGTGCTAGACTTGGATGCGTGCTGCAGGAGAGGGGCAGAGTCTCCCCAGGGGCTGTAGTGGGGAGGTGGCCCACGTTGGCGAATGTAGGAGAAAGGGGAGGGAAAGGAAAGAGGCAGAAATTTTGAACTTCCAGCCTCCAAAACTGTGACACTAAATTCCTGTTGTTAAGCCAACTACTGTGCGGTGCTTATCATAGCAGACTGGGCAAACCAAGATACCAGCTTTCCCCAGCCCGTGTCCTTCCTAGAGCATAGCTGGGTTCCTGAGACACTTCTGACATTAACCTCAGGTTGAAAGGTACTTCTTTAAGACTTTTCAGATATAGTCTCCAGGACATGCCAGAGGGATTCCTGATCTTCCAGGGGAAGAAAGAGGTCTGGAGTAGGTAAGCAGTCACCCCGAGGGCTTCTGTGCCTGGAGGAAAGCCCAGAACCTGGGAGCAAGAGGGGCCCGACTCATCACAGGCACCTGCTAGATTTACAGGTGAGGAATCTGAGGCCCTGAAGCGTCAAATGATTTGCCCTCATCCAGCCTCCAAGTGGCCTGCACCAGGAATAGCTAGTGCTTTCCCCCTCCACTGCTCCGTGCTCTTGCCTTCCTTAAAGTCTTTACCTGCTAAAATCCGTCACATGCAAACCGTCGGAAGGTGGTGTAGAGCAGTTCATTGCTCCTTTTGCAGCACATTCGAATCACCTGGAGAGCTTTAAAAGCTCAATGTCCAGGCTGCATGTCAGGCCAGTTAAATCCCCATCTCTCAGGGGAGACCGAGGCATCTCGGGTGTCAGCTGACTCCTCCTTGCCTGGGCGTGGGGAAGGGTAGGAGGAACTTGGAGAGTCCACGGCAGCCTGGCAACCGTGGCCTGTGATCCCATGATGGGCAGTGGGGCAGGGGGATGGAGGCTGCGGGGTGGCTGGGCACTCAGGGCTGACGTCCAGGGGCGGCTGGGCCTGCCAGGGATTTCTGATGAGCTACGAACCATTTCTGCACCTGGAGGAGCTGAGCCCATGCCCTAAGCTCTCTCAGCACAAGCACTTTAGCTCAGGTCCAGTGAATTTTAACACCAATTTCTATGTTCCTAAATTTTGCATTGTAGTATAAAATGGAGGCACGACTCTGTGTGTACACAAATATTATAATAGGAGAGGCCTGCACAGCTTATGACTTTAAGAGGCGCGTCACTTCTTGGTGGCTGACGCGTCTCCTTCCTTTGGAGGAGTTGAAACAGTTGCGTAGAAGGCGCCACTAAGAAGTTATGCCCGACTGGGTTTGAATCCCTGCCAAACGAGAGGCCAAACCAGAGGCGTGGGTTGACCAGGGAAGGTGTCCCCTGCCTCCTGCTTCACCCAGAGCCTTCAGGTCCACTCCATTCACGCTCTGAGTAGCCAACAGGGGCCAAAGGAGCTGTGCATCCTCCACGCACTTCTCCCCCGTTTACAGCTGGGCTGTGGGGTTCCCTGAAAGAGCTCCCAAGTCCTGGGTCCTCTGGTTTCTTTAGCCAATCTCCTTGCCAGGGGTGGGAGGAACGCAATCGGCAGACCTAAAAGTTTTTTTGAAAGCTCTCATTTTGTAAATATATTATTCATATATATTACTTAACAGTAAAACGTGCGCTCAAATGAGCTAGTACACGTAAAGCGTTGAGCACAGGGCCAGCACGGGCGTGGAAAGGCGCTGGCGTTAGATGCTCGTCGTCCCAGCCGAGGACACGCAGGCCAAGAAGGGGCACCCTGGGCCGAGGACCTGATAAATACCAGAGAACCTGTTATTTTGCATACCCTTTTAAACTTTGAAAAGCTCTGGGCAGAGGTTATTCCAGACCAGCTTTTTTCACCTAAGATTTTATAACTATTCCAATCTTTTCCAACAGCTGTGTAGCCCGTGGTGTGGCTGTTGCCGAATTACTTATCCAAAGTCCTATTGATGGACATGTATTGGTGTTTCCAATTTTTCACTGTTGGGAACACCCCTGAGATGAATTCAATTGCATATGTATCTTTATTCTTGTATTTCTTATAAGATTTCATTCCTTAAGATGAATCCTCATAAATGGAGTCAGTGGGTCCAGGTTTTTTAAATAGATACCATGAAACTGTCCCCTCAAATTGAACCGATTTCGACTTCCATCAGAGATCTCATTTCCCTTCACCTGCACCAAGGCTGGGCACACAGGTAGGAGTTTTGTGTTCGAGCTTCCTCCTGGGTTAGACCTTGAGGTGGAAGGTGTACCTCAGAGAAGTGGGAATGACATTCAGGCCAGAGTGGTCTGGAGCGTGCAAAAGCCTAGATGATGGAACTGGACTTTCTAATGAGGGGAACCTACTCAGTCAGTTCCTAATGTGTAGATTCAAGAAACACACACCACGTTCAGTGGCTGCAATATGGACTTTGCCACCGACCGGGTGACCTACGTGACTGGGGCCAGGCGGTTAATGCCTCAGGTCACTCATCTGTTAAGAAAGGGATGGAAATACCTACATTGTGGGTTTGGGAAGAGAAGGAACAAGCCACAACTCTGTGACACTGATAAAATCTCACACGTAACAATGAATTAAGGAAGCAAACCACAGAAGCTTTTATGGGATATGAGAAAAAGTTTAAAAATTGGATAACAACATATTTTAGGAATATCCTCATTGGTGGTAACAAAATTGACACAACACTCAGGAAATGGTAACCTGGGCGAGGGGCAAGGTGGACCAGGCTTGGGAGGATGCTGTGACATCTCACGACACCATTCTACCTATCGAGGTGACAGCCACAGCGAAATTTGGTTCATGGTCCTTTCAACTGTACAAATGTTTTATCCATATATATATATGTATATATTTGACCAAAAAAAAAAAAAAAAATCAGGCACAGAGAACCTCCTTTGAGAACCCTCAGAAGTAAAGAATTATTAAGGAAACATTTCAAATGTGTTAAGAAATATTAGTTTTATTTAACCAGTTTTCACAGCTGAATATTTAATTCTATAAAAACTTTACAGATTGTACAGTTTATATATAGTTCAAACTACTGAACAAAAAAGTAGGTCCCACAGATGCAAAAATACTGTACCAATCAATCCAAGGCAGAGGCAGATTTACACACTGTACAGCTCTCCGTGTGGCCGGGGAGATGGTCATTTCTAAGTATAAACTTCTAAACTGTACAAAAATAAGGTTTTGATTTTAGTTCATTCTTCATACATTCAATACGATTGCAAGCTCAGAAGCCTAACTAATAATAGGCATCTGGAGTCAGGAATCAGTCACCAGTCCTGAAAGGAATGCAAAATGGCTATTTACACAGGGCACTCTAGGACACCATTTGTCTCCAGTATATTGTGTAGACATAAAAGCACGAAGAACATTAGATGTCTAATAGAAGGTAGTTTTTTTTTCTTTTTTGAAAGGAGTTTCTGCATTTAATAGTGTGCCAAAAGAATTTTAACTTATTAAATAAAATATATTCTAAGTGAACCTAAAAATTACACTTTATAAACATAAAAATACTTTTTTTGGTGTAATACAATTGTATCTGCGAATAGAAAACCAAAACTGTATATAAAGTAGTATTTCTCACCCAGCAACAAGAAGCACTTATGTAGTTATTTTTCAAAAGGGTCAGAAAAACTAATTATTTAAAACTCCACTAAAACTACCTCATAACTTAGATATTCATACGTAAGCTATTCAGTGATTCACTAATACTGCAAAACAAGCTTTCTTCTAGAGAGACAGTGGTTTCTTCATGTTAACTGGGTAAGAACTGGACATAGGAACAAAAGAAAGGGCGGAAACAACTGATTTCTCAGCATGAATCCCAAGCATACGTTTAGTTTGGGGGTATACTTGGTGGTGGATTTTTCATGAGAAATATTTATCCTGAAAGATAAGCCTTACTTTTGATTTAGAATTTCTTGTCTCTGAGGTATTTGTACCTTCTTGAAGACAAAGGCAACCTCTCAGATCTTTCTATATCAACGTCTGGGGCAGGGGAGGTTGAGGCTGGCTAATATCCCTTTAGAGTCTGTGTTCTAGAATGAAATAAATGTGAAAAACAAACATTATTCCAGACTTTCCTGCCACCCTCAAACAGCAAAACACAATTCTTTTCCTTTTTTTACAGTACTAGCCAAAAATAACAAAAATTGGAGCTTCAAAGAGGAGTCTAGTGCTCACCATTGTACTTGTAGACTTGTGGGTAAATTAAGTATAAAATAATGATGTTTGGACAGGGAGCTTGGTAGTTATTTATTTTTAAAGTTACAGTACTTAAAAACTCCTTGATAATAAACAGCTTGGATGGCTCCAGTCCTGGTTCCAAGCATGAGCTATGGGTAAACTTGTTTCAGGCTGTGAGGGTGGATTAGGGCAATGCTGAGCCACAGTTCCAGTGTCATTTGGGAGGTGTCCTGCCAATCAAAACTCGTCGATTTTCCTCTGCAGGTATTTCAACATGGAGTCCATTCCTTGGGCCGAACCCCAGATCTTCTTCAGCACTTCACACTCCCTCTCGTTCGCCTGCTCCAACTCCATCTTCATGTTACAGCGCACGAGGGCTTTGGATTCCTCAAGCACCTGGACCAGACAATGAGCTGTTAGCAAGGGCAGTATCTGCAAGCACTGCCTCTACTTCCAACCCACGTCCATGGAAGCAGTTGTGAGAGCTCCTGCTTCCTATATGAGAGGTCCCGGGTTCGGTTCCCGGTGCCTCCTAAAAAAAAATCCCCAAAACACAAAAAAGCCAACTCAGGGGAGCCCATGTGGCTCAGTGGTTGAGCGTCTGCTTCCCACATATGAGGTCCAGGGTTCAACCTCCAGCACCCGGTACCTCACGTAAAGCTATTTCAAACAAGAGCTGGTGCTGTCGGCAGCCCCGACCCTAACTTAGTGGGACCACCAGCCTCTGCCTGTGCTGCTGCTGGAGCCCATGTGGATGCCTGACCAGACACCACATCTTCTGAGGGAAACTCCCAGAGGGCCTCTTGAGGGGGTTTCCTAACCAAAATTTAACTTAAATATGAGGAGGGTTGTTTGTGCTAATATTCAACATTTTATCCTGTATTTTGCTAAATGCAATTCTGTAAGCAGAAGACAACATACTATCCAGTCCATTTATTTAACAAAAACTGAGGTCCACTGTGGGGGGGGGGGCGGGGGAGGAGGAGAATGAAATGTTGAGTATGTGAAAGGTCTTTGAAAACAGTATAGAACTATGTAAATGTTAGTTTTTGTAGACTTCAATAGGACATTTTGAGTCACTAAATTTCAGACTGAAACGCCCAATTAATGTCCATTCCTGTAATTCTTGGTAACTGCAAAGGGAGAACAAGATAAGCATATCTAACTCAGGGATTATCAAGCATGGCTTCTATCAGTGTTCCCACCAGGCTGGCTCTGCAGAGAGCAAAGGAGAAGTATTGAGGAAGTACTGTTATCTGTGTGAGCTCTCTGGAGGAAAATGCCATGTTACTCAAAAAAGGAATATGTGAGAAAACAAAGCTGGACTTACAACTGGGTTGCACGAGGCAAGTTCCTTAATTCGAACCATGACTTCCTGTGTGAATGTCCCTGGCCAAAACACCTGGGAGACCAGTCCTTTGCCACAGGCCTCCTGCGCAGTCAGCTTCCGTCCACTGAGTAACATTTCGTTCGCCTGCCAGAAAGAATGAGTGCTGCTGTGAAACGGGACGGGGAGGCAGGTAGGGAAATCCCACCTGACAGTCATCCCTCAAACGTCCGAGCCAAGGACCCACCTGCGAAAAGGCCCAGCTGGCTGGGCCTCTGCTCGGCACCTTCTCGTGTGCTCGGCAGTGCCCGTTCTCAGAACAAACCACATCCAAGGTGGCTGTCATTTAAGCAGATGTGAAAATAACATACTGAACCAGTGATTTTTAAAAAAAGAGTAGAAATGGCTT
Organism: Tolypeutes matacus; assembly: GCA_026826555.1. NCBI lineage: Eukaryota > Metazoa > Chordata > Mammalia > Cingulata > Chlamyphoridae > Tolypeutes > Tolypeutes matacus. The sequence goes on from JAKSZT010054399.1 coordinate 12,746,279, forward strand.
ATTTTAGGATTTGACTTAGAATCACAAAGACTTGACCAACAAAATCTAAACAAGAAAAAATCTGCTATTAATTTGAAGTTACTGGCATATCCAGCTCCTCCACTTCCAGTGGAGCCCCTCCCACACATTAACTCATTTAATGCACAGAACATCCTGGGAAACTGAGGCACAAGCAAGACTCGGCAGTTTGTAATTTTAGGGATCTGAATAGAACTACTACAACGTATTTTCTATATCTGAGAGAGGCCAACGGTGACTTGTTCTCATATGGAGACGATGCTCTAACAGCAGTGAAGCAGCTCTGTCGGGAGCATGCTCTGGGTGCCACGTTTTATCACTTGCATGTTAACGTAAGAAACTATCCAGGACAGGTCCAAAGATACCACTGCAGTCTGCTCCAGGTGGTATGACCACTGCTCCTTCAGGTCACTCAATGGAGAATGCTGACATTGGTTTCAGTTTTTTAAAAAAAATTATTTTAACTTTGTCCTGGATTCTCAATTACTTCCAACATCCCAGCACAATATGAATGGAGTTTACATCATTCAAATGATAGGCTGAGAGATGCTGAGCGGAGGAGAGAAGGGGAGAATACACTTCTGTCACTATTCCGACACAGAAATTTCCACCTGAAGTTTATCTTACTTGCTGAACCTTTCTTGAGTTTTATGCATATGGAATACACAGCTCACCCAGCCACTCCGATGAAAGAATCGGCAAGGCCAGCTGTGATTCACTGCCCTTTCAGCATAGGCAGAGGTCAGAAAACAGGGCCGGGGAAGACAGAGGCTATGCCTGCGCTGTCCTGAACACACGCAGGAGTGTTTGAAGCACCTGGAGATGCTCCATGAAACCCCTTAAGTGAACAGTCCCTTTTCAGCAAAAGGTCTGTAAACAAACACTGGATTTAGAAGGCACCCCGTCAAGACAGCTCTTCTGAAGGCAGGGTGGTCCCAGGCCATGCTGGGGGCCCCTGATGGCAAGACGAGTGGCCAGTCCTCCAGGGCACCAGAGAACTTCCACTTCTAGCTTGTGTTTGTTTCCCCCTCAACACACAGTGAAGACAACGTCACCAGTTACCTGAGTTGGGGATGAAGCGCGTTCTCAAGCCCATCTGAACAGCGTGCGAAGGGCAGGCCTCCCCCGTCCTCCCGTGGGACTACACTCTGCACCATGCCTGCCACGTGGAGGGCCTGTTCAATCTCTACCACTGTTCTCGTCCCTTCCTGCCTCTCACAGGCCTGGTGCCTGCCAGGCTGGGGGTCGACAGCGCCAAGAACCCACGGGACAGCCCCCACCCCTGGGGCCAGCAAACTGCCGTGGTGGCAGTCCTTCCTTTCAGAGCCCAATTGCCACTGGAGATTCTGCCCCTACTTTTAGGTTTCTCTCGATTTCAGATGGTTGGATATGCAGGACAATTAGGGGCATTTCTGAATAATTTACCCAACCTTATGTATGACAGGACCAACTCTAGTTTTTTATGCTTTCTCACCGAAGTTCAGCCAGTTAAAATTAGATTTTAAACTACAGCCATAAAGTAAAATAAAAACATTCCCTTGGTAAGAATTAGCAGGATTATATGTATTCACAAACTTGAGTGAGCATATTCCATACACTCAATTTTCAGTAGTTTTAAAATTAGGTCTTTGGGAAGCAGATGTGGCTCAAGCAGTTGGGCGCCTGCCTACCACATGGGAGGTCCTGGGTTCGGTTCCTGGTGCCTCCTAAAGAAGACAAGCAAGACAGCAAGCTGACACAATGAGGAAACACAATGAGAGACACAACAAGCAGGGAGCAGAGGTGGCTCAAGCGATTGGGTGCCTCCCTCCCACACAGGAGGTCCTGTGTTCGGTTCCCAGTATCTCCTAAAAAAAGATGTGCACACGACAGACACAGCAAGTGCAAACGAGGCGGGGATAAAAAAATAAATCTTAAAAAAAATATTAGGTCTTAAACTTCTACCCAAGTAACAGATTGGCAAAGATATGGTCATCTGAAAAATGTGTTGCTGGCCATTTTGTTGCAAGACAGCAAACTGAATGAAGGACTTAGATGTAGACGAGGTGCGATAATACCTAACTAGGTCAAAATTACCCAACCACTTAAAAAGTTACTTGCAAGAATCTGGACAAATACTGAGGGGCAAAGTCAAATAGAGACCTCTTTGGTTCAGCCAAAAATCTTGTGCTAAGTGATGAGGTAGGGAACCATGGCCGGCCTGGGTCGGAGAAGAAGTGGGAGTTTCATGTCTCAGGGAGGCAGTGGTGGCAAAGGCTTTGCCACCTGTCCTTCCGCCTTGGGCCAGCAGGGAAATGACACCAGCCATTCACAGGGCTCACGCACGTGCAAGACCCTGAGAGCTGCAAGGTTTACCAAGGGGAGGCTTCTGTTTGTAGATGGGCCATCCCTCTTGTGCCCCTCCACGGTGGCCCATTCAGATGCCAGTCATGCTCTCAACCACTCTGTAGCCTGCTAAAGGCATCCCTGAGGGCGGGGAGGGGCTGTGTCTCTGCAGATCCCAAGACCCAGGAGAGTGTCTGGCGCACAGCAGGCCCTCCAAACTGTTTACTGGGGGGCTCAAGAGCTGGACAAGGAGCGCTGAACTGTAGACAAAAAGCCCACTTTAAGCATTAACTAAGCTAACTGAGACCTTGTATGCTGTGCTCCAGAGATCTCTACTCTTGGGAGACTCTACAAGAAAAGGACGGCTCCTGGGGCTTGCTTTATTTGCGAGCTCTTTGATCCTGATGATACCACCCCTTTATCTTATCCTCCTTGCAGAGCTTATCCCCGTAAGTGAGGAAAACCAAATTGTCTTAGAGTCTTGCCTCCGGCTGTTCCAAGTTCAACCACATCAAAACTCATTTAAGCCTTCACTTTCAAGAGTTCTTACAAAACAACCCAACGACCAGTATTCACTTTCTGGACAGAAGTTTTAGTCAAGTACTCTGTTCAAAAGCGTAGACTCTGACCTCTGCGATGGCTAAGCTCTCAGCTCCTGATCGAGGCCGCGGCTTCTCCACCTGGGCACAGATGTCGTTCTGGGCCGTGACTCTGGTGGGGGTTGTCCTGGGCTTGTGGGACAATAAGCGCCATCTCCTCAGTGGGATAACCACGAAAAACAGCAACAACAAAGCCCCCAGACACTGCCATATGCCCCACCCGGGGGTGGGGGAAGGGGCAAAACCGCAGAATTGAGGACCCCTGTCCTGGTGACGCCCACAGATTACAGGGCGAAACAAGAAAATGGTGTTTCAAGACCAGTCAGTGTGAAAACATGGCTGAGCAAAGGGGAGGGATTGAACCCGGGACCCTCATACAAGGGAAGCAGGCGCTCAACCACTGAGCCATACCCACTGCCCAACTTTTATTTTCTTTTATTTTTATTTTATTTTTCAAGCAGTACCAGGGATTGAACTGGAGACCTCATACATGCAAATCAGGTGCTCAATCAATGAGCTGCACCTACTCCGGTACAGGTTTTTAAAGGCTTCGAGCTGTCTAAGGGTGCTTCTGAGCAGTGAGCTCCAAGCTCTCAACTTCATACTGGCATTTGGCCTAAGGTACCGCCTCTGAAGTGCCCTTGTCCACACCGTGCCTAAGTGCCACGGTGCAATGTTCGCCCAGATCTGCCCTTCCTGTGCAACACATCAGCATCCTAGGACAGCCTGGATCATGCGACAGGAGAGACCAGCTTCCCAGCATTTCTATCCACGGAGTGGGAATAACTCAAAATGAGCTTAAAATATTTTTTTCCTATCTTTATAAATGGATTTATATTTACATTTTATATAAATAGAAGCATACAATGTTAAACAATATATTTAGTTCATGGGAGCGCAATCATACAGTGTTTGTCTTTTTGGGTCTGGCTCACGTCACTCAACATAATGTCCTCCAGGTTCATCCATGTTGTCATATGCTTTACGACTTCATTTCTTCTTCTTCTTTTTTTTTTTTTATTCATCATATCACTTTACAAATATTGGTATGTATTTTTTTTTCTTTTTTTTTTTTTTCATTTCTTCTTACAGCTGCATAACATTCCATCATGTGAATACAACAGTTTGTTTATCCATTCATTTGCTGATGGACACCTAGGTTGTCTCCAGCTTTTGGCAATGGTGAATAATGTTGCTATGAACATGCATGTGCAAGATGTCTGTTCGTGTCACTGCTCTCAGTTCTTCCGGGTATATACCCAGTAGTGGTATTGTCGAGTCACATGGCAAATCTATATTCAGCTTCTTTAGAAACAGCCAAACAGTCCTCCACAGTGGCTGTACCATTCTACATTCACACCAACAACGAAGAAGTATTCCTGTCTCTCCACATCTTCTCCAACACTTGTAGTTCTGTCTTTTTAACAGTGGTCATTCTGACAGGTGTGAAATGATATCTCATTGTAGTTCTGATTTGCATTTCCCTAATCATTAGTGATGTTGTTGAGCATTTTTTTCATGTGACATTTGTATTTCTTCTTTGGACAAATGTCTATTCAAGTCTTTTGAATGTCTATTCAAGTCTTTTCCCCATTTTTAAATTAGGCTGTTTGTCTTTTTATTGTTGAGTTGTAACATCTCTTAATATATCATGGATACTAAACCTTTATAGGACATGTGATTTTCAAATTTTTTTCTTCCATTGAGTCAGCTGCCATTTCACCTTTTGACAAAGTCCTGTGAGGTGCAAAAGTGTTTAATTTTGAGGAGGTCCCATTATCTATATTTTCTTTTGTTGCACGTGCTTTGGGTGTAAGGTCCAAGAAACCACCACCTACCACAAGGTCTTTAAGATGTTTCGCTACATTTTCTTCTAGTAGTTTTATGGTCCTGGCTTTTCTGTTTAGGTCTTTGATCCATTTTGAGCTGATTCTTGTATAGGGAGTGAGATAGGGGTCTTCTTTCATTCTTTTGGTTATGGATATCCAGTTCTCACAGCACAATTTGTTGAAGAGACTGTTTTGTCTTGTTAACAGGGACTTGGCAGGTTTGTCAAAAACCAGCTGACTGTAGAGGTGAGGGTTTATTTCTGGACTCTCAATTTTATTCCACCGATCAGTGTGTCTACCTTTATGCCAGTACCATGCTTTGTAATATGTTTCAAGGTCAGGCAGTGAAATTCTTCCCATGTGACTCTTCATTTTTAGAATGCTTTTGGCTATTTGGGTACACTTTCCCTCCCAAATGAATCTGGTAATTGCCTTTTCTATTTCTGTAAAGTAGGCTGTTGGAATTTTGATTGGTATTGGATTGAATTTATAAATCAGTTTGGGTAGGATTGACATCTTCACGGTATTTATTCTTCCAATCCATGAACATGGAATGTCTTTCCATTTGTTTGGATCTTTGTTGATTTCTTTCAGCACTGTTTTGTAGTTTTCTGCATATACGTCCTGTACTTCTTTGGTTAAACTGATTACTAGGTATTTGAGTCTTTTTGTTGCTATTGTAGATGAATTTTCCCCCTGATTTCCTCCTCAGATTAGTCAATACTAGTGTACAAAAACATTACTGAATTCTGCACGGTGATCTTGTATCCTCCCACTTTGCTGAACTCATTTTAGCTCAAGTAGCTTTGTTGTAGACATTTCAGAATTTTCTAAATATAGTGTCACGTCATCTGCAAATATGGAGAGTTTTACTTCCTCCTTTTCTGTTTAGATGCCTTTTTTTTTTTTTGTCTAATTGTTCTAGCTAGAACTTCTACTAAAATGCTGAATAACAACAGTGACAGTGGGCATCCTTGCCTTGTTCCTGATCTTAGAGGGAAAGCTTTAAAATCTTTCCCCATTGAGTACAATGTTGGTTGTGGGTTTTTCATATATGCCTTTTATCATATTGAGTAATTTCCCTTCTATTCCTATCTTTTGAAGTGTTTTTATTAAGAAAGGATGTGGGATTTTATCGAATGCCTTGTCTGCATCGACTGAGATGATCATGTTCCTTCAGTTTGTTAATGCAGTGTAGTACAAGATTGATTTTCTTATGCTGAACCAGCCTTGCATACAAGGAATAAATCCCACTTGGTCGTGATGTTATAAGTCTTTTGATATGCTGTTGGATTCAATTTGCAAGTATTTTGTTTAGAATTTTTGCATCTATGCTCTTTAGAGATTGGTCTGTAATTTTTCTTGTAGTGTCTTTATCTGACTTTGGTATTATGGTGATGTTGGCTTCATAAAATATGTTGGGTAATTTTCCTTCCTCTTCAATTTTTTGGAATACTTTAAACAGGATTGGCATTAATTCTTTTTGAAATGCTTGGGAGAATTCACCTGTGAAGACATCTGGTCCTGGACGTTTCTTCATTGGGACATTTTTGATGATTGATTCAATGTCTTTAAATGTGATTGGTTTGTTAAGTTCTTGTATTTCTTGTAGCGTCAGTGTAGGTTGTTTGTTCTTTTCTAGGAATTTGTCCGTTGCATCTAGGTTGTCCAGTTGGTTGGCATACAGTTTCTCATAATTTCTTCTTATGATTCTTTTTATTTCTGTGATGTCTGTCGTAACTTCCCCTCTTTCATTTCTGATTGTATTTATTTGCATCTTCTCTCTCTTTTTCTTTGTTAGTCTAGCTAGGGATTTGTCAATTTTATTGATCTTCTCAAAGAACCACCTTTTGGTTTTGTTGGTTTTCTCTTGTTTTTTTTTTTTTTTGTTCTCAATTTCATTTACTTCTGCTCTAATCTTTATTATTTCTTACCTTCTGCTTGCTTTGGGATTAGTTTGCTGTTCTTTTTCTAGTTTCTCCAGTTATTCAATTAAATCTTTGAGTTGAGCTCTTTCTTCTTTTTTGATATAGGCGTTTAGGGCTACAAATTTCCCTCTCAAGACTGCCTTTGCTGTATCCCGTAAGTTTTGATATGTTGTGTTATTGTTTTCAATTGTCTCAATATATTTACTGATTTCATTTGCAATTTTTTTAAACTCACTGATTATTAAGGAGTGTATGGTTTAGCTTCCACACATTTGCGAATTTGCCATTTTCCTATTCTTGATTTCTAGTTTCATTCTATTTTGATCTGTGAAGTGCTTTGTATAATTTCAATCTTTTTATATTTATTGAGAGCTGTATTGTGACCTAACATGTGGTCTATACTGGAGAAAGATCCATGGGCACTTGAAAAGAATGTATAACCCGCTGAGTTTGGGTGCAACGTTCTGTATATGTCTGTTAGGTCTAACTTGTTTATCATATTGTTGAAGTTCTCTGTTTCCTTGTTGATCTTCTGTCTAGTTTTTCTATCTAATGATGTGAGGGATGTGTTGAAGCCTCCCATGATTATTGTAGAGATGTCTATTTCTCCCTTCAGTTTTGCCAGAGTTTGTCTCATGTATTTTAGGGCACCCTGTTTAGGTGCATAGATATTTATGACTGTTATATCTTTCTGGTGGATCGCCCCTATTATATAATGGCCTTCTGTATCTCTTACAACTTTTTTGCGTTTAAAGTCTTTTTTTGTCCGATATTAGTATTGTTACTCCTGCTTTTTTTGGTTACTGTTTGCGTGGAGTATCTTTTTCCAACCTTTTAATTTCAGCCGGTTTGTATCCCTGGGTCTAAGGTGAATCTCTTGTAAGCTGCATATGGATGACTTATGTCTTTTTACCCATTCTGTCAGCCTATATCTTTTAATGGGGGAGTTTAATCCATTCACATTTGATGATATTACTATTAATGCATTATTACTTCCACTACTTTATTCTTTGGTTTTATGTCATATCATATTTCGTTTGTACTTTTACTCTTGTGGTTATCCTTTCTGCTATTCTTCTATGCTTTCCTCCAAGCCATTCTCTCCTGTCTTTTTGTTTCAGGCTCTAAAACTTCCTGCAAAAGTGGATTCTTTTTTATGAATGCTCTTAGTTTCTGTTTGTTTGTAAATGTTTCATACTCATCTTCATATATGAAGGACAATTTTGCTGGATAAAGAATTCTCAGCTGTCAGTTTTTCTCTTTCAGTATCCTAATTGTATCATACTAGTGTCTTCTCACCTCCACGGTTTCTGAAGAGAAATCCACACTAAGTCTTACTGGGTGTCCCTTGTATCTGATGGTTTGCTTCTCCCTTGCTGCTCTCAGAATTTTCTCTTTATCTTTGACATGTGACATTCTAAGTAGTATGTGTCTTGGAGTAGGTCTATTCAGATTTATTCTGATTGGGGAATGGTGTGTTTCTTGGACATGTGAGTTCATTTCTTTTGTGAGAGTTGGGGAAATTTTCAGCTATTATTTCCTCGACTACTCTTTCTGCCCCCCTTTCCCTTTTCTTCTCCTTCTGGACTTCCCATGACAAATATGTTGTTATGTTTCGTGTTGTCATTCAACTCCCTGAGCCCCTGCTCAAATTTTCTGTTCTTTTCTCTCTTCAATTTCAACTGTTCTTTCAGGTAACACTTATTTTTTCTTTTATCATTTCAAGTCTGCTGTTGTATGCCTCTAATGAGCTCTGTTACTTTTATATTCAGATTTTCAAATTCTTCTCTGTGCTTGCACAATGTCGTTTTGATGTTTATCTCTTTAGCCATATTATTTTTCAACTCATTAATTTGATTTTGGAAATTTGTGTGCATCTCTTTAATTAGTTGTCTCAAATCCTGCATCTCTTCTGGGGCTTTCACATATTCCTTTACTTGGGTCATGTCTTCCATTTTCTTAGTATGGTTCGTAAATTTTTGCTGATGTCTATGCATCTGATTAGGATAGTTAGTTTACTCACATGTTTAATTTCTCTCTCTTTTGTAGGGATTTAGTGGCGGGAGGTTGTGTGTTACTGCTGTTCCTTGATTCTTGGTTCAACCTGGGTCTTTACAACTGTTCTTGTTAGTTGCTCAAAACTGGGCTCTGAACCCAGTAATGGGTTGCAGACCTGCTTCCTAGGGCCTTGGGGAGAAAGGCTTTAAAGGCTGGATGCAATTATTCTCGCTGTCCTGATTTTGTGATAATCAGGGTAGGCTGAACATTCGCTATATTAGAAACCATGCATGTGTCCCCAGACCTAGTTTTTCTCCCTAGGTCCGGTTTTTAGAATGCTGGTGATAAACCAAGCCTGATTTATTATGTGACCATTCTGTATGGGAAATGACTAACTCTAGGTATCTTTGGTCAATCTTGGGACATATAGTAGGGGGGGCAGATGTGGCTCAAATGGTTGGGTGTCCGTCTCCCATATGAAGGGACCTGGGTTTGATCCCCAGGACCTCCCAGTAAAAACAAAAAAAAAGGAAAAATATAGAAGGCGTGTGGGCTGCCAGGCCCTGCCGAGCCATGCAGCAAGATGATGACATAACAAGAGAGTAACACAAGGGAGAGCCAAGACGAGACGTGCCAAAAAAAACCAGGAACTAAGGTGGCGCAGGTGGTAGGATGCCTCTCTCCCACATTGGAGGTTCCGAGGATCGAATCCCAGTGAAGACAGGAGGAGAAGGATGAGATGAGAGGGTAGGAAACAGACACAAAGAATTGCCCAGCGAACGGACAGAAAAACAGCAAAAATGGGGGGTGGGGGGCGGCGGAGAAGAAAAAAAAAAAAAAAAAGGATAAAAGTAAATAAATAAATCTTGAAAAAAAATAAAGGGTGGAAACAGCCTCTCTTATTTATTTGCTTTTAATTTCCTCACTACACTTCCTTGGTCTGCCAGCAGATGGTACTCTTTGGCAGCCTGCTCAGTTCAACTCCTGGTTGGGAGCGTGTCTGAGTTTTGCTGTCATGATTCATTTCCTTTGTCCCTCTCTCTTCTGGATGGTGTCCAGCCTTTGCCTGGTGTATAAACCCTAGGAGATTTTTTTCTGGGCCATTTCAGTCTGTTCTCTAGCTACTTTTCTCTTAAGATGATTTTATTGATGATGATTCTTTGTTACCAGAATAGGAGTAACTGTTAGGAAGCAACCTATTTTATAGCAATAACTCAAACAAGCTTAAAACAATGTGACCAGCTGTGTGTGGGGCTGACAGGGTGGATCCCGGCCTACCCAGGCTGCTTTAGTGGCTGCTGCCGTGGGTTCCGCTGCCAGCAGGAGGCCTCAGGCTGAGCCACCAATGAGGGTCCTGGAGGAGGCCAGCCAAGCTGCCACCAGGTGAGCCAGCTTGTTCCTAACAGAATTAGACACTCTGGCTGCTAATACACCACAGGGCAGGGCAGCCAGGGGCTCAGAGCCTGAGGGGATGAGGCCACACCACCAGGGCGGCAGGGGTGGCAGCTGTGGGTGACAGAGTTCTAGAACAGGGAAAGGAGGGTGAGGCCAGCCGGGTCCCTGTGACCACATGTGCCATGGGGAATGTGGTTTGTCCTCCTAACCATCTTCCTCTTCTTTTACATTTTTAACAAATTTTAAACATTTTGGTTTTGAAATAAATTTATATATTCATTGCAAAAGTATTAGAGAGTTCCCATATACTCTTCACCTGGCTTTCCCTAAGATTGTGCACATCTTACAATGCTCAAATGTAGAACATTAATGAGCACAACACTACTCATGAACTATAAACTGTACTCAAATGACACCAGTTTCCCCACAAAGGCCCTTTCTGGTCCAGACTACATTTAGCTGCCAGGTCTGCTTGGCCTCCTCCATTCTGGGGCCTTTCCCAGCCTCTTGTGATCTCGATACTACTGAAGGATACTCCCCAGGGATTTCGAAGAATGTTCCACAATGTGGGGCTCCCTGATGTTTCCTCATGATGAGAGCAAGGTTGTGCATCTCTGTCAAGACCCCCCAGGTGTGAGGCTGTGTCCCACTTGGGGAATCAGGGTGTATCTGAGGTCCAGCTGTCCTAGTTCTGGTTAATTCTGACCACTTAGTAAAGGGTGTCTGCCAAGTTTTCTCACAATAAAGTATTTTTCCCTTTGTGAATAATCAAACATGCAAATATCAGTTTCTCATCATACTTCCACCCACTAATGCTAGCATCCTTTTGATGGTTCTTGCCTGCAACAATTAATCCTCCTCTCAGTTCCCCCCGGAGGAGCCCCCTGGAATCCGAGAAGAACCACCCCCAAACATATACAAAGACTGAACCTCAAAGGCCCAAGGGGTGGACCGGATCCCTCCAAGGTCTAGTTGCACAGCTGCAGGGAGTGCTATCATCAGCTGCCACCTTGCTGAGGGCACAGTGCTCCTCCTGGGCAGCCCACCTCCAGTGGCCGGTGGACAGAGGCCCAGCCCCGCGCCCACTGGGATCAACTCTGACAGGCAGACGTGCTCCTGAGCATCTGTTTGGGTGGGCCGAGCCTTCGACAGGCCTGCATCACCCTTCCACAGATGTTGACAGAAATTTCTCTCCATGCTCAACAATGTCTTAGTATCTGCATCTGGAGGACTCAACCCAGGAGGATGCCATTTGTCCGTTTTCAAGGAAAAAGGAGTGACTATGTGTAACTGCTTGACCATTCACAAGCTGCAACACAAACTCTTGTTATGGATAGATTAATTTAAAAGTTATGTGGGATAAGCCTCTTATCCTGAACAACATTGTGCCCTTATTCCTATCCCTTTAAAAGTGCAGCTTTTCAGGTTATTAGGTAAAAGATCTTTTGCTTGCAAAACCGGTTGTTTGTAAAGTGGGTATTTATTAATAGCAGAGAACTGTGTTAATTATGCACAGCTACAGACTCCTCATTGAATGAGGTCCGTCCCTAGGAATGATGAAAAACAGAGCCAGTAAACATTCTACAATCCAAGATACGAAATGCTATGATTTCATGAACCAAGAATATGAATTAATAAACAAGGAAAGGAATACCAATGCAAAGGAATACCAATGCATCTGACAGAAGTCCCACAGAATGACACCATGTATATATTTAGAGAAACAATAACCATACTTGACTTCTTCTGGAAGGTTTCTAGAATTTTTTTTTTTTTTTTTTTTAAATGGTACTCACAGATGCTCCTCCCATAATCTTGGGAAACATAACTGTAGAACAACCATCTGGACTCTGCCCGAAGGTTGTATAGGGTGTCTGGAACCAGGCCTTCTCGTTGGCCCAAACCACGTCACAAAGAGGCAAGATGGAAGCACCTAGTCCAATCGCAGGGCCATTTACAGCTACAATAATTGGCTTCTTGAACTGAATGAAAGTATTCACGAAGTTTCTAAAATGAAAAATAAATGGGGAATTACTCAAAGCCTTGTATATCTGAGCAAGAGGAAATTCTACCATTATATAATTAATTTGCAGAGATGAAAACCTCGTGGAAATCGTTGAGTTGAGATTTGTTTAAGGCTTCCTCCCAGAAACTGTGGACCATGGATTTATTTGCTGCATTCCCCACAGGCAGGGGTGGCTGTTGCTACAACACCTACATGACGGTCATGGCTAAAACTGCTGCATTTGTATTTGCAGGTTGGCTCTTGGGCTCTCTAAACAATACGTCCTGCTCTTCAACCTTCCTTCCCTCCAAGACACAAGGAGCCCAATCGACATTATGGGCCGATCAAGAAGCTGCCCAAGTGTAAACCTGGCAAGGAACATACTAAGACTGCCTGGCGTTAAGGAAAATCAGTAGATTAGGGGTCAGAAACCATGGAGTGTGCACTTGGACTTATGTCACCTTGGAGAGCTTGCTGATTATTCGGAAACGACAGATATTTACCTAGTTTGTACGGAACTAAACCAAGTAACATGTGGGATGGGGGATATAGACCCAAGATGCTCAGAGGCTGGTCTGAGATACAAGCGCAACAAAGAAGAATGGCAGACAAGATGAGACATGCCTGCCCACCATTATGGATTCTACAGCATGGAGGGAGGCACAGCTGTGCAGAGCTGAAAGCTGAGGGCGACCAGGGGCAGGGCGGCCTTCACCAAGGATGTGGACGTGTACAAAGCTGAGCCAATGCTACCTTTTTGGAATGGGTTTTAAGATCAGGCTGGAAAAGCAGGCTGCTTTTCAATCCAGGGTAGGCTTGGGTGCATATGCTATATTGGGAATGTGTATATCTTCTTCCCACTATTAGAGTCAGATTTTATGTTGGGAGGTTGCTTCTTTTTATGATTTAACACAACAGAGAAGAGGACCAACATACACCAAAATAAATACCAAGATAATTCAAAATAAATACAACTGTGAGATGATCAGAATGCTAAGTTCTTCACAGGCTGGATTCTAAAACCCACGTCTCCCCATCTTTAGCACTGAAAATAACCTGGATGCTCTCTACAATTCAGCAAGTTAAAAGCTTGAGCAGTCTATTCTGAATCCTGACTCAACATTTTAGATAGTCTTCCCAAATGGTGGCCTCGTGGGTCATATATATTTTTGGAGTGGGGCAGATTGGAGAGGTATGGAGAGAGAGAGGTGTGTGTGTGTGTGTGTGTGCGCGTGAAACCAACAGGGAAGGGTTGGTGACTATGGCACTTGCACATGAGGAGTTCCAGCTATGGGCACCTTGTGGCCAGCTCCACAGACCTTGGCGGGGTTCCCCCAAGGTTTGCAGGATCTTTTCACTGAGCAAGAAATAACTCATTCAAATGATGAGGAACAGGAAGACTTTCTAAGTGAGAGCACCTGAGGCACTGTTAGAACGCTCACAGGGGATTTTAATTAAACAGAGACAGCCAGACAACCTTTTAAACAGATTCTTGAAATATGTGCAGACAACCTACATTGAGGTACTTCAGTTGTTGCCTTTTGAGGATTCTGGGTCAATGCCACATGGAAATACATTTCTTGGGCTCAATTATGATTGCCCGTGAAAAGGTAACTACTGAAGTGGCCTCTATGACACAGAGCAGACGTTTTCAGGGGCCCCAGGGAAGCTCTACTTTTTATCTGCTTCATATGAACAGGCTGCAAACTAGAAATTGTTCCAGTGCCAAAAACATCTGGAAACCATCGATGGGGTGGAACATTAAAGCGAAAGGCATGACCAAAATTAGGGTAATAAGGGAAATGTTAAAAGCAAATACTCCAGGTAGCAGTGCTCCCCCCCGCCCCAATGTTATATGTTTCTATACAAGAAAAAAAAAACATGCAAAAACGAGAACTTGGATTTTAACAGGGTGGAGTAATTTTTCGGAATTAAAATTAAAAAGATAATTTTATTTTGCCTGGAGGAAGACTAGGCTGCACATCTACTTCTATTTACTGAATTCGGAGCCCCCCCCCCCCCAAAAAAAAAAACAATCTTAAACAGGGGGCTACCACTGAGGGGATGGATTAGCCAACAGCCTATTGCCCGTTTACTCTGGGCACACGGTAGCAATTCACTGTGTGTAAGCTCTGAGATGCCTTCAACTAACATGGTCCTGAGAGAAAGACATTTTCTTAAGGAGGAAAAAAACTTTCTCAGAAATGCTTTTCTGTTTAGAAACTTGCCAGGGCTGCAAACCAAGCCACGCTGAGGGGGGGAGCCCTTCTGCTTTCACTGGGCTGTGGAAAACAAGCATATTTTAAGACATACACTCAACACACACGAAAGAAAAGATCAAATGTGCACAATGCCACATACTGAATTTAAATGTCCTTGGAATTCTTTGTGAATTGAGCTAGAGGCTGGCTGGGTTGGGGAAGCCAGGGAAGGAAAGAGATTATAATTGCCACAATGTAGTTAAAAAAGAATTGTGATTAAACAAAAGCAGAATTCTTCTCCATCCTTTGAAGAGCATTTACTACTAATGCATAGACATCATCAGTCATCACAAAGAAAATCTCAGCAGAACAAGAGCCTAGGATGCTTGGGAAAGGTGAGGCAACAAGTGTCTGAAGTTTGACAAGCAGTTCATGCCATTTCTCATCTCTCTCTCCCTTCTCTGGGAAGGTCTAGAACGGCCTCCACTAGGGTCGAATGGGGACGAGCGCACAGCCTAGCTCATCTGTTTCTCCCCCTCTCTCTGTTCTTTCCCCAGACCCTCTGGTCTGTTCGAGCAGTCCCAGACGCCGTCTCCCCCCATCCTGGTGGGAGTCACCTTGCTCCTGGGAAAGGAGGACCCTCACCTTCCAGACACAATGTGGTGGGCTGCTGGGGCTCCAGGAGACATCAAGAAGCATAGTGTTTTCAAATGATTTGTAATATTTTGTCTTTACCACCAATGCACTGCACAGCACTATTATCCTTCATCTGCAAATGGGCCGTCACTAGCAATTCTGCTAAGGGAATCAACTTTGCTACGTACGTGACCACCTTATGTTTAACTTTGTCTTTCTATTGCCCTTTTTCCTTGTGGAAACTTGCTGCAATCAAGTTCTTTGCCTCCAAGTTTTAAGGAATTTGAAACAAGACTGGAATGTGTGAAAACACCACAGAAACAAAGAGTAGACACCGTTAAGAGCTTTATGTGTATTAGCCAATCTTACACATAGAAAAATTAATTTAAATGCAAATGAGCAAGAGTGAAGGTGAAGTGAATCTAGTGTAACTAATTATTTTTCTGATCCTGCTAGAGTATTTTAAAATAAATTCACAACCGACAAAAATATATTCATTTAAGGAAGAAATAAGTGGGTTTCCCGAAAGCATCCTTTGGCTTTTCACTAGAATACCAATTTGGCCTTTTTTCGTGGTGGTGGTGGTGGTGGTGGTGGTGGGATTGGGGGGAGGCCTGGAGAGTGGAGAGGGTGTGGATAAGGGTGGGAGAAGAAACAGGCATGGCAAGCTGAAGAAAGCAAACACTCAGAGCTACCTGAGAGTTGAACAAACAAGAGCTCCATTTAAATTTGTCTTGGTTTAAGCCTTCGCCACCGCCAAGGGTTACTGAGCACCACAGAAGCGAGCAGAACTAGGGCTGAGGCGGTGGGACTGAGCAGAGGGGAGTGGGGCGAGGTTCGAGGGAAAAGCCAGCCAGGAATCCACGGGCATCGCCAGCACATGCTGTCATAGAGCAGGGCTCCAAAGACGCACACATTTAGCGCCATCTGATGGGAATACAGTCGCCGCGTGAGGGTGACAGTTAGGGTAACTCAAGTTTGGAAATTGAAAATTAAAATTCATGTATCTTATCCTGGAAGGCTGAGAAGGGTTAATCATGAGGGATATCTACAAGTTGTCTTAGAGACATAGTCAGTCCTTCACAGAATTATGAGCCCTGGTAGCAATTTAGCTTTAAACTGAATAACAAGATGGATTCATCTAGTTAGTATGACACGAATGTGAAATTATTTAGGAGACCAGAAAAAAAAAAATCTGATTATAAAGTTTTGTGGGGAAAAAAAAGGGGGGGAGGGGAGGAGCACAGGAAGAGATGGCTTAAAAAATGATAAAGTCCCCAGGGATCAAAGAATAGATAACCCCCTAAATGCATGTGTATGTAGTTTGAGAAAATAGATTAATTTTGCAAACAATAAAGGCCCCCTTGGCCCAAGGTGTGGGTGCTGGGACTCCTCCAGTGGGCTGCTCAGGGCAGCGCAGTCAGCACCTTCTGGGAAGATCTGCCAAGAGGTGCAGGCTCCTCCCAGACCCACCATCCTGACGTGCGCCTCTAGAGCGGTTCAGGGGCCCAGGACACCCTGTGGCCCCAATGCCAGCACTGAGGGGCTCAGCCAGGCGGGTCCATCAACCATCAAAAGAAGCTCAACTTCAATGCTCCATCTAGCTGGAGGATTTGGAGAAGAGTCAGCCCATTTTACTGCCGTTTTGCAAGTCTGCATCTCTTTGAATTTTCCTCCTTCTGTAAATGCCAAAGGTGTCAAGGGTCTCTTGGGGATATCTGTTAGGGAGGTGAGTAGGGAGAAAGAGATGGTCTTTGTGGTTGGTGACTGGGTTTCATTCACTTCAAAACAAAATTCATCTCTGAAAAAGTAGACACTTTAAATTATACATATAGTAATCAGTATAAATGAGGATCTCTATAAACAAGATATCTACACCTGGATATGCAGTTAGAATTAAGCCTTTCTGCACTATTATGCTACAGCGGTAGAAAATCCAGCAATAGAGAAAATGGAAATATTTCAGGCATACTGCTAAATTACAAAAACAAGGTACAAAACAACACACAGTATAATTGCATTATTTAACAGAACTATCTATATTATTTGTTTGTATATTTGAAATACAGATTTTAAAATGTCTAGAAAAGGGTTGGGGAAGACACATATTAACAGTGGATACCCTTAGGTGGGTGTGAGAGAAGGGGAACTTTTACTTTTTACTCCATATTCTCATTTTCGGTGTAGGTGGAACTTAAGATGAACTTGAACAACAATCTGCACTACTTACATTTAAAAAAATTTTATAATATGATGTTACGATGTTATGTGACTAGCTTGTCATGAAGCCTAGTCAATTTATTTCAGAGTCAAGCAATTAAAGTTATTATTTGGAAAAAAAACGTATCTTGATTTCAGGTCGAGACAGAACAAACTCATAGAACAAATGGTAAACTCTGGCTTCACATTACTGTACTTGCTAATCACTACAACATTCTCTAAGCACTCCCTGGGTTTAAGCCAGCCTTGAAATTAGGTATTTGCCTAAGGCAAGCCATAATTTACGCCAGCCCATAGCAAAGACAGATGATTTAATTAATTTTGCTGCTACTGTCCCCTCGGTGGAAGGTGATGCCCACTGCATTCACGAAACTGGCTTGGGCCCGTTCTATCAGGGATTGGGACACTTAAAGAAAAAACAAACCCCAAATACCCACATTGACATTTGAAATACACCCTGTTGACATACCTGATAGCTTCCGCCATTTTAGTGCTTTCTCTTTTTCTGTCATCTGTCAAGCGCCGGATAAAATAAATAAAATCGAGCCCACAGCAGAAGACACTGCCGACGGCGCTGAGCAGCACGAGCTTGCTGTCATCTGCTGCTGCCGTGTGCAACGCGCTTTGCACTTCTTTCATCACCTGGAAGGCACCGGAAGGTAAAGTGGTATATAGAATCTAAAAGCATTTCTTGCTGGATGATCTAGAGCCACGGAAAATGCATTTATAGCCTGATATTGCTTCCTACAGTTACCTTGATTTTAAGATAATTTGCTAATTGTTTATTTTCTGTATACAGTGATTGGGAATGCCTGAGGCAGACTAAGTATAGTTATGTTTGTAACTAACTAAGAGTATCATTAGAAAGACAGGCAGATCTAAGTTATCTTAATATTTATGCCATCGTGGCTTTTGGTAGATGAGGGGGAACTCTGTGCCAGAGTCTTTCGGTGTTTCTATACAGTTTGGACAGCAGGTGGCACATTGAACCAGTTCTAAGAAACCACTCTGGTTCCGTTTGTTTTCTTTTTAGCCAGCCTACCACGCTTAGGACAGAAACCCAAACAGTTTTGTGCTTGTAGTGCAGTAAGTACAAGCACATAAGCATGGAGGGGTAGTTTTAGTAGGGCACAAAACCATTTTTAGGTGATCTTTATGATCTCTATTTGAAAACAAAACCAAAAACAGCCAGCCAAGCAGGGAAACAAAGGGACGGTGCAGTCTGAAACTGCCCTGGGGAGCAGCCCTCAACTTGTTTGTTACACCATGCTGGGCAGACACATACAAATCCTGTCGTTTGGTTTTCTTTTCTGAGAGAAACTTGACTTGGGTGCTAACAAGTGGAAAACAAACAACTACTAGAAAGTAAAATTTTGGTAGCGTGCAGGTTCGAATACTCCCAGTTCTAGATCCTTCATGGAATTAGTTTCCAAGACTTCGTGACCTCCAGTCTCCCGAGGTCCCTGAAGCTCCTTTTACAGGCGCCTCAGCAATCAGTGTGCTGAACTTCCGCCAGAGTGCTGAAGAATATCTAAAGTGTAAAAATCACATAACGTGTGGAAGTACACGCAAGAGGCGAGGGCCCAGGGCATGTCACCTCGTCTGAGCAAAGAACCCTTCCGGAATATGAGGGATGCTGAGGAGAAGTGCACGCCCACACATTTTACCACTAATTCAGGGAGCTGGCAGCATGGAGAGCTGCTGGCTGGGGAGCTGGAAAATCAAAGACACAGCTACCACCTCGTAGTTCAAAGCTCTGGTTTCCCATCACAGCCCCCAGGAGGGAAAATGCCCACCCACCCCCGGAGAATAAAGGTGGACATTTAACTCTCGCACACTGGGCCAAAACCCACAAGCTTCGCCTCTGTGCCCCACCCTCTGAGAAGCACTGTCAGCCCAGAAGGAGGCTTAGAAGGAGCCCAGAGAAGGACGCCAATTCAGCAGAGCACACAGGAACCATCCAAGGGAAGGTGCCTCACCTCTGGATTTAGTGAGTTGTTCTCTGACGACTTTGTTGATAACAAGATGTGGGTGAAGCCATCCTGCTTCCTGACGACGATATCTCTGTATCGGTAGGCACTCTCGGTTTGCCTCACACTGAAACGCAACCGCTTGTCAAAAGGCTGGTCTCTTCGGTCATCGATAAATTTCCTTTTCCCAGCTGACACTCCGGTAACAGGTGTCTGTATGTTGGTTGTCCCATTGGCTGTTAAAGCATCCATAAATGGAGATGTACCTGTCAAGAGTGGAAACCACAGAGGCCTGTGATGTCCTGCCAACAATTCATTCCCTAGTGTCTTCTATGAATTATGTAAAAAGGGCCATTAAAAAATGTGGGATTTAATCTATTAATGCAAGAATGTTAAAAACTAAAACCTTGAAAAACATTTTTAAAGGCATTTGTTTTCCTTCAAAGTTTGACAAAGAAATCACCCTCTTGCTTACATCTTGCCAAAAAAGATAAAGACGGAGAGGAACTTACTGAAAGGAAGCTACAAAAATTAGAGACTTGTAAAGAATGGAATTAAAAAGAATGTGCCTCAGGCATAGTGCCTATTCTAGGTTGAGAAGTTGAATGAAAAAAGGAAACTGATTCAAGAAAATACCTTATTAGAACCAATGCCACCTGCCATCTTGTCAACATTTCTTTTTCTGAACGTGAGATGGACTTGGATCAACATACCCAGGGCGATTGCCCTGTGTCTGCTGGCTACAGAGTGGCGGGGGGCAGCCACATCGCCTTCCCCCCTTGTGGGACGCCCTAAACACTTACGGCAGGGGTTCTTAAGCTTTTTGTTCCACGGACCCCTTTGCCAGTCAGGTGAAAACCACAGACCCCTTCTCAGAATGGAGCGGCAGATAGTTTTATGACACGCAACATCGGCATGTCTTTAAATTAAATTTTAGGATTTTTTCAAACTTACGTTTTACAACTTTCCCATAATTTCAATACCTGATAACCTAACACGGTTCAATATCTGTTCAAACTGTCATTTTTGGCAAACATTTAGAAATCTGAGTTTTCCCACAGCGTCATAAAACCATCTTTGCCATCCTTACCAACCTTTCTGCAGTTATCCACTGCACTCAGAACATGCTATGTCAAAATAAAAATCATACTAAGTCTACACTTTACTATTATTTAATAAGTATATCATATCCGCACCCAACACGTCCCCACGAGAATAATTTTTTTATTTTTGAATTTTCAATACAAGCTCACGGACCCCCTAAAATCCCGTGGACCCTGGTTAAGAACCCCTGACTTAGAGGGTTTTCTTGGGCGGCCCTGGGATGTGGCTCTTTAGAAGGCCCTCTGAGCGTCTTAGTCCTAACACGGCCCTTCTAGTGTCTGAAGCCAGCAAGCCTCTCTTCCACCACACGGAGTGTTCTGCTAACTTTCTCTCAGGTGCCATGGCTCCTCAAGGTCAGCATGGTCGCTATTTTAAACCAGTCTTAATTAAGACGCAGACTCTGTACTCAGTATTTCTTACTATTGGAAAAAAAAAAGTCAAGAACTTCATTTAATACTTTCCTGGAGTCACCAAGATATGTCAGGGTAAAAATTCAAGTCTTAAGGCAAGTAATTATCTTCCTATCTATATGAATTGTGTATCTATCACCTAACCTGACAATAACTGTACAGAGCCATTACATGCTGAAAGAAAAGGAAAGAAATATAAACCAGATGAAGCATTAGCAATACTGTAAGTGTTCTGAGGGGAAGAATATGAAGAATTATGAATCAGGAATATTTTCTCCAAAGTGAAAGAAAATAAGCCAAAGCCAGAAAGGGCTCATGAATGGAAACTTAACAGATGTCAAACAAGCTGGACTTTCATCCAATTGGTAGAAACAATACCATGAATTTTAATGTTTGGAGTTTTTAATGTTCATTTTTTTGGGAAAAATTTGAAGAGATTATAATGTATGTAACATGGCTCAAGAATTTAAAAACATAAAAAGATACAAATGGAAACTTTCCCGCCCCCTTCTCCTATTTGCCCAGAACGCCCCTCTACCCCCATCAGCCACCGTGGTGGGTTAACATGTATTCTTCCAGATTGTATGTATATACAAGCAAAATGAATATCTATTTCGTCCTCATCACCTCCTTTTAAAATCTTTATTTTTTATTAGAGAAGCTGCATGCTTATAAAACTATCATGCATAATGTGCAGGATTGCCATACATCACCCCTCCACCAACACCTTGCATTGTTGTGGAACATTTGTTACAGAATATGAAAGATCATCAAAATATTACTGCTAATTGTGGTCCATAGCTTACACTTGGTGTATTTTTCCCATAACCTGTCCGATTTTTAACACCATGTATTATGAGTGTTGTACATTTGTTACAGTTCGTGAGAGAACACTCTCATATTTATATTCTTAACTACAGTCCATCTTCCACCACATGGTTCATTGTGTTATATAGTCCCGTGTCTTGTACAATTCATCCAAAGTGCTCACTCAGTGGCTCTCAGTTTCATCACAGAGTCGTGCTGTCACCGCCTCAGTAAATTTTAGAACGTCTTCCTTAGTCCAAAAGAAAAAATCCCATACCCCTCCATTACTGACCCTTAGCATTAATAGAGAACATTCTCTGACACTGAAGTGAGGCTGTTACAATGTTGCTGTTAACTATAGTCTGTAAGCTACATTAACTGTATTTTCCCACGCATCACCATATTCTTACCACCTTGTAATACTGATGAACAGTTATTCTAGTTTATAGAAGAACATTCTGTATTCGTATTATTAACCACAATCCTCATCAACCTGAGGGTTCATTAGGTTATCCAGTCCTTATTCACCAGCTTTCTTTCAACTGACATTTACATCCCTAAACTACACTCTTTCAGGCACAATCCCATTTATAAACCAGCTGTGTTAGTTAAACTCACTATAATGTGTTACCATCAACTCGATCCATTTCCACATTTTTACAGTCAAGCTAATTATATACATTAAGCATCAGTACCTCTTCTCAGCCCTCATCCTATCTCCTTTTACCTATACTCTAGATTTTAACTCCATGACTTAATCCTTTGTATTTAGTTCATATTAGTGAAACCATACAATATTTGTCATTTTGTATCTGGCTTATCTCACTCAGCATAATGTCCTCAAGGTTCATCCATGTTGTCATGTGTGTCTCAATTTCATTTCTTCTTATAGTAGCACAGTAGTCCATCATACATATGTACCACATTTTGTTTATCCATTCATCAGTTGACACTTGGGTTGTTTCCATCTTTTGGCAATTGTGAACAATGCTGCTGTGAACATTGGTGTGCAAACGTCTGTTTGCGTCCCTACTTTCAGTTCTTCTGTATATATTCGTAGTAGAGGGATTACCAGGTCATATGGCAATTCTATGCTTTGCTTCCTGAGGAACTGCCAAACTGTTCTCCACAGCAGCTGCACCACTCTACAGTCCCACCCACAGTGAAGGAGTGTTCCTATTTCTCCACATCCTCTCCAGCACTTGCAGTTTTATTTTTTTAATAATGGCCATTCTATGAGGTGTGAAATGAGATCACTGTACTTTTGATTTGCATTTCTCCAAATAGCTAGTGATATGGAACATTTTTCATGTGCTTTTGGCCATTTGTATTTCCTCTTTGGAGAAATGTCCATTTAAGTCTTTCACTCATTTTTAAATTGGATTGCTTGCCCTTTTATTGTTGTGTTATATGATCTCTTTATATAGCAAGGAAGTCAAACCCTCATTGGATATGTGGTTGTCAGATATTTCCCCCTATTGGGCAGGCTGCCTTTTCACCTTCTTAACAAAGTCCTTTGAAGTGTTTAAGTTTGAGGAGGTCCCATTCATCCATTTTTCCTTTCACTGCTCCTGCTTTTGGTGTAAGATTTAAGAAACCACCACCTACCAACCAGGTCTTGAAGATGTTTCCTTACATTTTCTTCTAGGAGTTTTATGGTTCTAGCTTTTGTATTTAGGTCTTTGATTCATTTTGAGCTAATTTTTGTATAAGGTGTGAAATAGGGGTCCTTTTTCTTTCTTTTGGACATGGCTATCCAGTTCTCCTAGCATCATTTGTTGAATAGACTGTTCTGTCCTAGCTGGGTGGGTTTGACAGCCTTGTCAAAAATCACTTGACCACAGATTTGAAGGTCTGTTTCTGAACCATCAATATGGTTTGATCAGTTTATATGTCTATTTTTATACTTGTCCCATACCCCACTGAAAGCTTGGTAATATTATGATTTAAAGTCAGGAAGTGAGAGTCCTCCAACTTTGTCCTTTTTAAGTTGTTTCTGGCTCTTTGGGGGCCCTTACCCTTCCAAATAAATATGATAATTGGGTTTTCAATTTCTTTAAAAGGCTCTTGGAATTTTTATTAGGATTGCTTTGAATCTGTAAATCAATTTGGGTCGAAATGACATCTTAACGATATTTCATCTTCCAATCCATGAACATGGAATGTCCTTTCATTTTTTTAGATCATCTTTTATTTCTTTTAGCAATGCATTGTAGTTTTCTGCATACAGGTCCTTTACATCCTTGGTTAAGTTTATTTCTAAATATTTAGTTCTTTTAGTTGCTATTGTAAATGAGGTGTTTTTTTTTTTTTTTTTCTGACTCTCTCCTCAGATTGCTCATAACTGGTATATAGAAACACTACTGATTTTTGCATATTAATCTTGTATCCCGCCACTCTGCTGAACTTGTTTATTCTAGTAGCTTTGTGTAGGTTTTTTAGGACTTTCTAGGTATAGGATCATATCATCTGCAAATAGCAAAAGTTTTACTTCTTCCTTTCCATCACCCCCCCTTTTAAAACATAAACAGTAGCATACTATCCATTGTGCTTTATTATATTTTGCTTTCATTCAGTTGTCAGTATCTTGGTATTCTTTTTTTGTCAGGACATACTGTCCTTATTCTTTTTAAAGGCTGCCAAGTAGCCCACTGTATGGATTGAGTATAATTCACTTTTACTGATCTACAATGGAATAAACAGTGACATTCATTCATCTTTTGATACGAAACCTTGATCTGTTATTCTAATTCTGACAAATCTACAAATATATCTATATGACATCGAAGTATAGGATACGTTCCTAGAACCTGATGGAAGATAATGCACTTTGGAAGAAATTGCTGGACTGTCCTCTAAAGGATTTATAACCTAGAGTATTTAACAGAAAGAGCAACTAGTTAAGGTACTACCAGTAAGACGGGGTGTTGTACCTAATCCCACCTTCTGAGGGGCCTAGCAATGAGTCTTCTCTTTCTTTTAACCTGTGACTTTGCTCCTTTCTACAAGATCCTTCCCATCTGTGTTTAAACAACAACTGGAGAAAATCTCACCTACCCCCAGCAACCCTCTCTCATCTGCTTCCCTCAGCCCCAGCACAGCTCACCTGGATCTATAGTTTCTGCCTCCATTTTTCTACCATTCCTCCAACTTGGAGATAAAATCCAGCTGGCCTGATAACTTCTAGAGCATAGAGAAATGGATCACAGGTGATTGTGGGTGATCAAGTGGAAGGGGCATCCACAGGGAAGAAGTATCACGGGCTGGAGAAGTCAGAGCTGGAGATGGGTGCTTGGGAGCTGGATGCCTAGAGGCGACGGTGGAACTGAAGGGTGGAGACCCAGAGGGAGCCTGTAAGCCAAAGTGCAGGGAGGCCAGTATCAGGCTCCCCCAAAAGGAGGAGAGGATGCCGTGGTGGTGTGTATGTATCACAGGCTGCAGGGAGGTGAGGGGACTGGGAAAGGGGAAGGGAGGGGAGACTGGCAGCCATCAGTAGCCCTGGCAAATATTTCACTAGAGAGCGAAGGGCAGAAGCCAGGCTATATGATATGATGAAAGAGAGATGAAAATGTAAAATTAAACAACAACAACAACAACAAAAACATGTTGAAAGCAAGAATTTGTTAAAAATGCTGTTTTTAAGGAAGGTGGAGAGACCACTGCAGGTGAGAGGACAGTGATACTTAGATGATGGCTGACAATAATGATTTTCCTATCTAAGGAGAGGTCAAATAAAAAATAATTCTGTGCAGAGGCAAGTAGGGAGGTCACCCGAAGTGGTGAACTTAAAAGGACAGGATGGGGGCAGGCTGGGGGCCTTCTTGGGAGGAGACTACCCATCTGCAGAGAAGATTCGTGAGCAGCGTACTCCACACCACGGAGGCTGGTGGCCACCCTCCACTAGCCATGCAAGCTGCCTCAGGAGGTATTCCGTGTCTGGAGTTGGAAGTTCCATTTCCCAAAAATGGGGGAGGAAGAGACAGCTGGGCACCAACTTTACCCATTGATGAGTAAACTCAGCTGGCTAAAGTATAACCCTAAGAACAGCTCAAGTTTGAGCCTGTCCAAGCAGGAAAGAGGCTGGTAGCTGCCATTCTGACTCTGCCCCCAGCATGAGGGGAAACAGGGCGGACTGAAAATCACAAGTGAAGGTAGGGACCACCTTCTTTCCACCCAGATCCTATTGCAGCCCTAGCCAGGGCTCCAGCCCCACCTCCTGCAGGGAGGAAGCTGGGGGTACCTGCATCAGCCTCTCTGGGTAAACGCAGGTGCTTTCTGCCAGCACAGACTGAACAGTCAGGCACCTGGGGCTCCATTCCTGCTCATAAGTAGGATAGGCGGGGGATGGTATTTACTCAGCCTTTCTAGGCAAGGGCAGGCACTTTTGGCATGTACAGCCTGGACTGGTGGGTACCTGTGGATCCACCCACAACCCCCACTAAGGCTAGGATGGGACTGCTGTTTCCTTAGCCTCTCTGGATAACCAGGCACTTTCAGACTGAACTTCTGGCCATCAGTGGTTCCATTCCCACCTCCTAAAGGGCAGAAGGGACAGTTCTCCCTCAGCCTCTCAGGGCAACTGCAGGCATATTTGGCCCACAAGGAAAAGACTGTTAGGCACTCCAGAGGGTCCTTCCTCACCCCTGGAAGGGGGTGGGGCGGTGCTATGTCAGTCTACCTGGGCAACTGAGGTCATTTTGGACCTGCACAGCATAGATTGCTGCCCACACCTGCAGCTCCATCCCTTCCCCAGGCAGGGGAGGAAGGACCACGATATATTTCTGGACAACTACACACAGTCTAGACCTGCACTACTTGGATTATTACACACGGCTGCAGCTCTGTCCCTACCCCTGGCAGAGGAGAAAGGTGAGAAAAGCTTCACTGGTTGCTGGGGCAATGTGGGCAGCTTCAGCCTCCACAGCTCACAGCACCAACTACATCCTGGGTTCCTATACACTACCATCAAGGGAGTAAAGGCAAGAAAGCCCAAAACTAGAGAGAAACTGCACCCAGAATAAATACATTGAGCAAGCCAGATGCCAAGACACCAACAAAAAACTACAACCTGTATCAAGAAGCAGGAAGATATGGCTCAGTTAAAGGAACAAGATAAGTCTTCAGATGACATGAAGGAGTTGAGATGACTAATCAGAGATGTTCAAACAAATTTCCTTAATAAATTCAATGAGATGGCTAAAGAGATCAAGGATATTGAGAAGACCTGGGTGGACACAAAGAAGAATTTTTTTTTTTTTTTTTTTTAAGATTTTATTTATTTATTCATTTATGGCCCCCTTGCTGCTTGTGCTCGCTGGGTCAGCCAACCACACCGTGTGGGCGGGCTTGCCTTCACCAGGAGGCCCCGGGAACCGAACCCGGGGCCTCCCACATGGTAAACAGGAGCCCTACCGACCGAGCCACAGCCGCCTCCCCACAAAGAAGAATTTGAAAGCATACAGAGAAAAATAGCAGCACTTCTGGGAATGAAAGACATAATAAGTGAAATTAAAAATCCACAGGAGGCATAAAACAGATTTGTGGAGGCAGAAGAAAAGATCGGTGACCTTGAAGACTTGGCCTCCAAAAGTGAAGACAAAAGAACAGATGAAGAATGGAAAAAATTGAACAGGGTCTCAGGGAAATAAATGATGGCAAGAGACACGCAAACATACATGTCATGGGAGTACCAGAAGGAGAAGAGAAGGGAAAAGGGCAAAAGAAAATGTGAAGAAATAATGGTAGAAAATTTCCCAAAACGACTGAAGGACATAAGATATCCATGACCAAGAAGCACAACATACTCCCATTCAAATAAATCTGAATAGACCAATTCCAATACACATACTAATCAGAATGTCAAAAGTCAAAGACAAAGAGAGAATTCTGAGAGCAGCAAAAGAAAAACGATGCATAACATATAAAGGATACTCAATAAGATTAAGTGCCAGTTTCTCATCAGATACCATGGAGGCAAGAAGGCAGTGGTATGATATAGTTAAGATACTGCAAGAGAATCTTATGTCTGGCAGCACTGCCTTTCAAAATGGGGGTGAGTTTAGAATATTCACAGATAAACAGATATTGAGTTTGTAACCAAGAAACTGGCTTTGCAGGAAATACTAAAGAGAGTGCTACAGACTGAAAAGAAAAGACAGGATAGAGGGGCTTGGAAGACAGTCTAGAAATGAAGATTATATCAGTAAAAGTAACTAAAAGTGTCAAAACGTGGTGATAATAAAATATAACAGATAAAACCCAAAGATCAAAATGGGTGAAATAAGAACTGCCTTTACAGTAATATTGAATGCTAATGGATAATATTGAATGCTAATGGATTAAACTCCCCAATCAAAAGACACAGACTGGCAGAATGGATAAGAAAATATGAGCAATCTATATACTGTTTACAAGAGACTCACTTTAGACTTCACTTTAGAATGAAAGTAAAAGATTGGAAAAAGATATTCCACATATGAAGTAACAACAACAACAAAAAAAGCTGGAGTAGCTACAGTTTTACCAGATGGAATAGACTTTGAAAGCAAAACTATTATTGGAGACAAGGAAGGACATTATATATTAATAAAAGGGGCAATTCACCAGGAAGAAATAACAATCATAAATATATATGCACCTAACCAGGATGCCCTAAGACACATGAGGCAAACACTGGCAAAACTGAAGGGAGTAACAAATATCTCCACAATATTTGGAAACGTCAGTACACCACTCTCAGAATTGGAAAGAACGTCTGGGCAGAGGATCAATAAAGAAACAGAGTTGAATAATATGATAAATGGACTAAACCTAACAGACATATACAGAACACTGCACCCCCAAAACAGCAGGATATACATTTTTCAAGTGCTCATGGATCTTTCTCCAAGATAGACCATATGTTTGATCACAAAGCAGATCTCAATAAATTCACCAAGATCGAAATTATACAAAGCACTTTCTCTGATCATAATGGAATAAAGGTGGAAATCAACAAGAGGTGCAAAAAGGGAAACTTCACAAATATATGGAGATGTTTAATTACACTCAAATAATCAGTGGGTCAAAGAAGAAATTGGAAGAGAATCATAAGATTCCTAAGAGATCATAAGAGGATACTATAAACAACTGTACAACTGTACATATGTATGAAAACTAGACAATGTAGATGAAATGGAAAAATTCCTACACTGACCCTAGAAGAAATAGAAGACCTCAACAAACCAATTAAAATAGACTGAAACAGTCATCAAACAACTCCCCAAAATGAAAAGCCCAGGACCAGATGGTTTCACAGGTTCTACCAAGCATTCAAAGATTTAATACCAATCTTCTTCAAGCTCTTCCAAAAAATTGAACAAGAAGAAACAATAACAAACTCGTTCTATGAAGTCAGTATTAACCTAATACCAAAGCAGATAAAGATATTATGAAAAAAGAAAATTAAAGACCCATTTCCCTAATGAATGTGGATGTAAAAATCCTCAACAAAATACTTGCTAATTGAGTCCAACAACATACTAAAAGAATTATTCATCATGATCAAGTAGGTTTATATCAGGCATTTATATTTATCACTGCTTTTCAGCAGAATATCATGGGCCTTAATCTGGTTTTCTTTGTGTTTATCCTGATTGGCAATTGTTAAGTTTCTTGGATCTCAAAATTTGTCACAAGTTTCTCTCTTATAGTTTTCATCAAATTTGGAAAACTTTCAGCCATTATCCCTACAAATACTTTTATGCATCCTGCCCCTTTCTGGAATTCAAATAACACATAAGCACTTGATGGTCTCTCACAGGGCACTCAGGCTCTGTGTTTTGTTTTGTTTTGTTTTGTTTCCTGTCTCATTTCTCTCTAGGCTTCATTTTTGATGGGGGTCTATTTCTTTGTCTTTAAATTCTCTGCTCTTTTTTTATTTAGTGTCTAATATGTTAAACCTAACCAGTGAGATTTGTCTTTAGAATCTTCCCATTTCTTTATTTTGTTCAGCTTGTCCTTTAAATCCTTGAACACATTGCTTCATAACAGTGATTGAAAAATATCCATTTCTGCTGATTCCATCATCTCATTTCTGCATCTCTTTCTAGTAATTAATCTTTCATTTGATGATGTGTCCTATTTTCATGCTTCTTTGGATGCCTAGTACTTTTTGATTGGTTTTCTACGTTTTAGGGTACAGGGTTTTTTGGTTTGCTTTTAGAGAGTGTTAGATTTATTCTGGCAGAAATAGTTAATTGCATATCAGTTTGATACTTTCAAGGCTTGTTTTTAACCTGTTAGTGTAGTTCTAGAGTATCCTCTATTCTAAAATGAGATTTGTACCTTTTTTGAGGTCTCTGCTGAACACCCCTATGTATTCAATTAAGTATCTCCCCTCTCCCTGGCCTCTGGACCCCATGTAAACTCTGAGAATTGCTCAGTTTATAGGACACAAACAGACACCTGCACCATGATGTTCTTAGCAGCGTTATTCCCAATTGCCAAAATATGGAAATAATCCAAGTATCCATCAACCAATGAATGGATAAACAAAATGTGTTATATACATATGATGGAATACTATGCTGCAGTAAGAAGAAATGAAATTGGGACACATATGATAACATGGATGGATCTTGAAGACATTATGCTAAGTGAAGTAAGCCAGACACAAAAGGACAAATATTGTATGGTCTCATTAATATGAACTAAATACAAATAAATACATGGAGTTAAGATCTAGAGTATAGGTTATTAGGTGATAAGAGGAGGACTGAAAAGGACTGATGCTTATTAACTTGACTGTAAAAGTGTAGAAATGGATAGAGTTGATGGCAACACATTACAGTGAATAGCAACTGGTTTATAAATGGGATTGTGACAGAAAAGGGTAGTCTGGGGTTGTAAATGTCAATTGAAAGAAAGCTAGAGAATATTCCAGGGTCTGAATAACACAGTGAACCCAGAGGTGGATGAGAATTGTGGTTGATGGTACCGATGCAAGAGTGTCCTTCTGATAGCTAGAGCATATGTACATCACTATTCCATGGGAATGTGGAAAGCATGGGAAAAATACAATTGGCATGACCTGTTGACTTGGTTAACAGCAATATTGTAATATTCTTGCATCAATGCCAAAGATGTACTATGTAGATAATGGGGGAGTATGGAAAAGGGGTGCCAAATGTTCACTATGGACCATCATTGGTGGTAACAGTCTGATGATATTATCTCATAATCTGTAACAAATGTTCCACCACAGTGTGGTGTGTTGGTGAAGGGGTGTTATATGGGAATTTTACACATGTGCATGATTGTGCTGTAAATTCACAACTTCTTTAATAAAGATATATTAAAAAATAATAAAGGGATGGGTAGGAGGAAAAATACACCAAAGGTGAGATATGGACAATAGTTAGTAGTAATATTTTGATGATATCCTTTCATAATTTGTAATAAATGTTTCACAACAATGCAAAGTGTTGGTGGTGGGGTCACATATGGGACCCCCTGTATGATGTTATGTATGTTTGTTTTGTAAGTTCACAACTTTTACTATACACTTATTGTTTATGTATGTTCATGCATGAATACTTCAATTAAAAAAAAAAAAAAAAAAAAAAAGCTTCCAAGAGTGTAGGTCTCCTGAAAGAGAAATGTGACTTAAACTTCTGATCGTAAGAGTGAGAAGTGTCTGGACTTCTTCGGCTGCCCCTGATAGCTAGAAAACAGAACAAAATATACGGAACAACTGTTTTCAGACAGTGGATAAGAGCAGCAGTGCAGGGCTCTGTTCCCAGAGTGAAAGAGATAAGCTGAGTCTGACAACAGGCCCTGCCTTCTGCCTGGAGGCAATTTTCACAGTGTAGGTATAGGGAGAAGGATCCAAACATGGCCCAGCAGAGCTGCTGAGCTGGGAAACAGGCTGGCCCTGGGAAGTCCAGGAGGCCATTCTTTGTGGGGGGCAGGGCGTTGGAGAGGAGGGAGCTACAGAGAAAGAGTTTCCAAACTGCGTATGATCTCCTCAGGTCTTTAGTGGATACCAATCTGAGCATGCGTAGCATGAAATTCCACAAGCTAGACCAAAAACAACTTTTGAGGAAAAAACAATTACTGGAGACCTATAAACTGAGCAATTCTCAGAGTTTACATGGGGTCCAGAGGCCAGGGAGAGGGGAGATACTTAATTGAATACATAGGGGTGTTCAGCAGAGACCTCAAAAAAGGTACAAATCTCATTTTAGAATAGAGGATACTCTAGAACTACACTAACAGGTTAAAAACAAGCCTTGAAAGTATCAAACTGATATACAATTAACTATTCCTGCCAGAATAAATCTAACACTCTCTAAAAGCAAACCAAAAAACCCTGTACCCTAAAACGTAGAAAACCAATCAAAAAGTACTAGGCATCCAAAGAAGCATGAAAATAGGACACATCACCAAATGAAAGATTAATTACTAGAAAGAGATGCAGAAATGAGATGATGGAATCAGCAGAAATGGATATTTTTCAATCACTGTTATGAAGCAATGTGTTCAAGGATTTAAAGGACAAGCTGAACAAAATAAAGAAATGGGAAGATTCTAAAGACAAATCTCACTGGTTAGGTTTAACATATTAGACACTAAATAAAAAAAGAGCAGAGAATTTAAAGACAAAGAAATAGACCCCCATCAAAAATGAAGCCTAGAGAGAAATGAGACAGGAAACAAAACAAAACAAAACAAAACACAGAGCCTGAGTGCCCTGTGAGAGACCATCAAGTGCTTATGTGTTATTTGAATTCCAGAAAGGAGCAGGATGCATAAAAGTATTTGTAGGGATAATGGCTGAAAGTTTTCCAAATTTGATGAAAACTATGAGAGGGAAACTTGTGACAAATTTTGAGATCCAAGAAACTTAACAATTGCCAATCAGGATAAACACAAAGAAAACCAGATTAAGGCCCATGATATTCTGCTGAAAAGCAGTGATAAATATAACATCTTTAAGGCAGGTAGAGGAAAAAAAAAAAAGACATCACAAATAGAACAAGATAAGAACGACCCTATGCAAATAAGACAGAAAGACAACAGAATGACATTTTTAAAGTGTATAAAGTTAAATAAAAGTCAACCTATACATACAGCATAAATGTCCTTCAAAAAGAGGTGGTTAAAAACTTTTCCAGAAAAAAAGCTGACAGAATTTGTCCCCAAGCAGACCTGCCCTACAAGAAATGTTAATGGAATTTCCTCCAACAGAAGAAAAATGATACCAGAAAGAAATGTGGATCTAAAAAGGAATTGTGAGCACCAAACTGGTAAATACACGGGCAAATAATGAACCTGCACAGACTGCATATTAGTTTAATTAACTAGAAGCAACATGTAGTAACTGCTTGGCTAAATCACACAAAAACAGCTCTTCCCAGTTTCACACCAACCTAACAATCATGTAAACCTCCCCAAATACCTTTCCAAACACATTTAACTAATTGCTTCATTCCAATAGGTTATCAAAAACAATAGGCAAATTAGAAAAATTTTTAACAGGGCAAAAATTCAAGAACCATTTATCCAATGTGTAGGCTAGTCTGGCAGTTCAAATGTATTACTACAATTGCTTTCTTTTTTTTTTCCCCCCTGGTTGGTTTTTTGTTGTTGTTTGTTTGTTTGTTTTTTATTTTATTTTACCGGGAGGTCTCGGGGATTGAACCCAGGTTGCTCCATATGGGAGACGGACGCCCAACCAGTTGAGCCACATCCGCCCCCAATTGCTTTCTTTCTTATAAATATGAATGAAAATAAACTAGGAATCCTGAATAAGGTCAGGAGAAAAATAAAAATAAGCCTAAGGAGTGCAAAGAGGACAGGAATAAAGGTAAAAGTCCAAATACACGAATTTTATAAATAATTCTGGAGTCCAGTTTTTTTAAATCAACCAACTACTACTACTGCAACCCCATGAGAGAGAAATCTGTGACACATTTAATAAAGTAAAATAAAAGATACACAAATGAAACAAACTGGTAGAAATAGATATGAAGGATTAAAAAGGAATAAAATCCACTTTATATTACACTATACAAATACATTAGAATATCTTCAAGAAATTGATTACTTTCTGGAAAAATAAAAATTCTAAAGAATGATCTCTGAAGCTGCAGAAATAAGAGGAGAAAACACAAAGGAAAGATAAAAAGTTATTAAAGAATTATTTCTAAAAACCATTTTTGGACTAGGCAATTTAAGGAACAGCTGACTACAGGAATGACAAATAGTTTTAGAGCACTGAGAAAAGAAGGATGTCTACTCTATTTGTTTCATTAAGGTAATTTAACTCTAATGTCATGACTTGGCATAGATAACACAAAACAAAACCACACACTAATTTTACTTATTTGTTGCATCCAAAATCCTATTTTATTAAAATGCCAATATAACAATAAATTTATAGTCAAATGCCAAAGCGCATTTTGAGAAATTATGAGATATCTCAATGGTCAATGAAAAGTTATTAAAGCTCTTAAAAATATAAAAGTTCAAAGAGCAAGAATCACAAAAACACACAAAACATTGAGTTTCCCACATTCTAGGAACTAAAAGTCTACCTTTGCCAATTTTAACTCTAACAGACTTCTAATCAAAATCCTAGTGGCTCTGTGGTTGAGAAAGTGATTCAGATTTACCTGGAGGACACATGAAGAAATTTTTGAAAAGAATACAGGGTGAAATGTACCCCTCTAATTATATATATTAAGAATATGGGTCTAGTATAGAAGCAAATGATAGACTAGAATTAACCTAGAAATAGGTCCTAGGATAATAATAATATAAAAGAGGCATTGCAAATCAATACAAACTAGTAGGAACCATTCAATAAGTGGTGATGTAAATCTGGGTAGCAATTTTTCTTTAGACCCACATACACTAACAGAAAAGGGGAAAAGTCTATTTAAATTTTTATTCAACACCATACATAAACCAGAATGAAACTGATAAAAGTTCAATGTTGTTTAATGTACCATACTAAAGCCAAGTGTTAATCATAGGTGGGGTGGGTGTATTTTCTACAAACCTCTAACTTCTGTAATTAAAAAAAAAAAAAGAAGAATGTTTTTGAGACAACCAGGAAATGTGACTCTGAATTGGGTTTAGAAGATATTGAGGAATGGTTGTTAAGTTTGTTAGGTAAGCAATGGAATTGTGAAATGTAAATAAGTCTTAATAATTAGAAATACAAACAAATATTTTCAGGTGAAACAAAAAAGGTAAATGTTGCTTAATAAAAAGTATGATAGAACATATAAGAAGATATATATCTGGTTTCCAGATGGGGAAGATCTTAAAAGGGCTAGAAGAAAAATTAAAGAAAATGTCAATTACATACAAATTGAAAACTTCAGGAGATATGGTGAAAAGCTAATACTTTTAAAACACTAAACCATTAATACAATTGATTTAAAGACAAGGAATAAAACACAAAGAATAAAACAGACCTAAACACACACAAACACACAGGATTGCAAAGAAAATGTATAAGATGAAATAAAAACATTGAAACACAAAAAATTATTCTTGGAAGTAAAAAACAAAACAAAACATCCTTTCTACTTTTAGATTAGGAAAACCTTTAAAATATGGTATGTAAAAAGGATACATTTCTATAAAGCAATTTTGTCAGATGTTGTTTGACCTTGTAATTCCACTTTTAGAATTCTATTCCTAAAACAAGGGAAAAATGATATGAAGACACACACATGTTTTTAAACACAAAAGGTATTCAAATAGCTTTGCTTTTAAAATGAAAAAAAAAAAAAAAAAAATGTGTAAAGGGCCCTAAATTTAGTGTCTAATAGTAAGGAAATGGCTGGATTATTTACTGGAGCATGTCGACCTCACACAATAATCTGCAGCAATCATTATGATGTTTATGAAGATTTCTAAATACAGCTCAACAAGGCTGGTCAATGTGCACCATTTACATTCAATTATGTCTACATGAGGGCTTAACAGAAATGTAAATATACATAAATACTAATAGTGGCTTTCTTGGCAAAAGACATGGGTAAATTTTTTTTTTGTATTTTGTAAATTTCTACAATATATCACTGACATAATGGGGGGGACGGGACACTTAAAAAAAATAGACTATAGCATCCAAAATTCCAATGAAAACATCTGGGATGTGATTTTTAATTAAGATTTACTGGCCTTTCTCTGAGTGCCTTTTAGTTTAGGATTGTTTAATCAAAAGCCAATAAGGTCAGGAAGTAGATGTGGCTCAAGCATTTGGGTGCCCGACTAACACGTGGGAGGTCTCGGGTTCGGTTCCCATCGCCTCCTAAAGAAGATGGGAAAGACAGCAAACTGAACCCAGGGGCTGGTATGGTAAGCTGACACAACAAGATGATGCAACGAGGAGACACAAAAAGGAAACACAATGAGAGACTCAACAAAGCAGGGAGTAGAGGTGGCTCAAACGATTGAGCGCCTCTCCCACGTGGGATGTCCCAGGTTCGGTTCCCAGTGCCTCCTAAAGAGACAGTGAGCAGACAGTGAGCGCAAAAAACAAGGGGGGTGGGGGCGGGGCAGAATAAATAAATTAAATCTGGGAAGAAAAAAAAGCCAATAAGGTCAATATGTTCTCAAGGCAATATGGGACAAGCAAAAGAAAAGTTAAAAAAAAAAAAAAAAAAAAGTTCTAACCATTTCGGATAGCCACAGCCATTTTTCTTTAGTCTAAAGTTAGAAAGCAAGGACCACAGGAGTCTACACAATTACTAACCCTCCTTTAGTCTCTAACATTCCAAAATATTGTTATTCACACCTATTGAACTGAATCATATTTAAACTCTACAAAAGCCCACAACTGCATTCAGATGATGTAATCTGTAAACTGAATTCATTAAGGGAAAATGTTTCATGTAGGGCACTTAATATCCAAATGAATGTGGAGGTAAAGATAGGCTTTAAACATTAGTTGCCCCTTTTCTCCATAATGTGATAAATGAATCCTGTGAAATAATTATAAAAGTCTCTTTGCAGTATGTCCCAACGCCTTCGGTTGGAGTTCCCAATCTGTAGGGATCTCTGAGGTTCTGGCTATGTTTGCTCATTAGCCATCTTCAATGAAGTCAGTATACACAGCCAGCTCTGTTGTAGCATTTTTGCCCCAACGCCACTGATCCACCAAGACAACCTGAGTGTCACGTGCAGCCTGGCCAGGCAGGGATGGCACACACAGTCCACACTGCCCAGCATCCACGTGGAGGGGGACGGGGTACAGCTTTCTGTCTGATTTCAGAAGGCCTTCCTGCCACTACTGCACGATGACCCACTTCCACAAGAAAACTCTGGGTCTTTTTTCCCCAAGGTAAAGTGCCATATTTATTGTAGTATTTATGTTTTTTTCTTAACCCTTTTTAACCCATGTAAAACCATGCTACCAATTTTATTAGGTCCCTATCTTTAATCAGCGTGTTAATGGTGAAGTTTTTGGGTGCCACGCCCCTAGCCCCATCTCCGAGGTTTCTATGCCCGAATTAGCGCCACCCAGTGATTTTTAGGAATGCATGTGCCATATGACAACAGGCCTGACTCTATGTTTTCTTTCCAATGCTCAGTATCAGAGCAAGTATTTTTGCTCGATTCAAGAAATAATGTATTCATAGCCAAATTTTAGATCTGGCCTTAAATTCTTTTTTTTTAACTTATTCTTAATTTTTATCTGCCTCCCCCAACCCCCCGATGGTTTTCTAGTCTGTCTGCTCACTGTTTGCTCACCTTCTCCAAGAGGTACTGGGAACCCAACCCGGGACCTCCCACGTTGGAGGCCAGTGCCCAACGGCCTGAGCCACATCTGCTCCCCGTGGGCTGCGGCGTCTTCTCTTCTTCTTAGGAGGCACTGGGACCTGAACCCAGAACCTCCCATGTGGTAGGCGGGTACCCAACTGATTGAACCACATCTGCTTCCCTGGCCTTAAATTCTTTACTCAAAAATCTGTCTTTAGAGTATTGGGTTTATTTTCAACTTAATTCTCTCTCCTTGTTGAAAAGGGCAACAGCCACACCGTGATCCTCAGTAGGAGACCTGCATTTCACAGCAACGATGGCACCAGAAACTTGATTCCCTCACATCTAAGTGTACTAGGGGAGGTCCTTCCCTGACCCTTTAGGTCCAGTCGCTGGCACAGACAGACAAATCTTCCTTGAACATCCACTAGGGGGACATTCTTTCCCTGGGGGGTGTAAGGCTGAGGGTGCAAATGGAATCTGCTAACACATGTTGCCCCCAGACTCCCAGTTTACCTAGCAAATCCCTGGCAGTCCCCTCACGGGCACCCCAACAGGACAGCGACCCCTCCCTGGGTTACAGGCCCCCTCCTCCAACCAAATAGGAGAGGGCGTGCCTAAGGACCACCTGCGGCTCTGGATTTGTCATTCCGAGACTAAATGCCACCAATTTATATGTCACCACTGGGGTCCCTCAATGCTGTGCTTTGTGGTACTTTATTTTTCATGTACTGTATTAGGAAAAATCCAGGAAAATAGCCATTTAAGACATCAAGCCTCTTTTTTCATACAAATGTCATGTAACTCAAGTGAAATACAAGAAACCTTATTATTCAGAAGATGCATGTCCAGGGCTTACTTCCCTAGCCTGTTCATGCCCTGTGCTGGGCCATAAGGGCAGATGAGCCCACCCCCCCAACCATATGTTGATCGCCAGGCACCGCCTCTTCTGGAGGGAGATGGAGCCTCCCCAGGCTGCCCTGGTGAGCAGCACTGTGGGTTCCACAAATGTGCTAGTAAGCACAACTTTCCCAGAGGCCTGCCACTGCCCAGAGCTGCCCCAAGACCCAAAAGCCTGAGTGGTCTCTCTCTCACTTCAGTTGTAAAGGCAATCTTTTTCCACGCTGGGGCCACATGAGGAGGTCCTGCTTTTGTAATCCTT
Source organism: Tolypeutes matacus (assembly GCA_026826555.1). Taxonomy (NCBI): domain Eukaryota; kingdom Metazoa; phylum Chordata; class Mammalia; order Cingulata; family Chlamyphoridae; genus Tolypeutes; species Tolypeutes matacus. Next base: position 12,784,648 of record JAKSZT010054399.1, read on the forward strand.
TCTTAATGGTTGGTTACTTTATACTCGGTCTGGTCAATGGCTCTGGGTTTGGTCCACCCCATCAAATTCAGAGGGGGCAGGGGGAGTTGGGTTCCCTTTCTCTGGTGGTGGCTTCCCCTAAAACTGCACCAGAGTGCTTTGCAAACTGGGATACACAATAAGATCAGTGGGGACCAATCAGAACTTATTTGAACCAGAACAGAGTAAGAGAAAATGGAGAGCTTGGCCTGGAGTTTGGGTGACAGGTTTAGTGTGCTGGGCCAGTGCACTGTCCTTGGACTGTGGGTGGCATTCAAACAGCCTGCGAATGCCGCTCTAGGACCTTCCTCAAGCGCCTGCTGGCTAGCTGAGCCCCAGTGGAAGTCCTGCCAGGGGCGGGTGCTGCTCTACCTTGAGCTCCAGCACGCACCTGCCAAAGGAAGACCTCTGGAGCTCAAGATCTTACCAGTCAAATCGACACATCTTCTCCCTACTCCCTCCTGCCCTCTGCATCTTTTATATTATTTATTTATCAAAGATTTATTTAGTTATTTATATTTATCCCCTCCCTCCCCCAGATGGCTCTCTCATCTGTCTGCTCATTGTTTGCTCGCCTTCTACAGGAAGCACCAGGAACTGAATCCGGGACCTCCCACATGGGAGGCGAGTGCTCAGTGGCCTGAACTACATCTACTCCCCACGGGCTGCAGTGTCTAACTCATTGTGTCGCCTGCTCATCTTCTTTAGAAGTCACCTCCCATGTGGTAGGCAGGCACCCAACTGGTTGAGCCATAAACACTTCCCCTGGCTGCATCTTGAACCTCTCCCCTCCCTGGCTCACGGTCCCCCTGGAGAGGCAGGGAGTGGACACTGGGCCACTGCCCAGACTCGGGCTCACTGGGCCTTGCCTTCTGTCCTCGCTGGGCACGTGGGGGCTGCTCTGCGTGGTCCTGAGCCACCTGGCTGAGCCGTGCCTGACAATGCCCTTCACGTGTTTCTCTTGATTCACCCGATGTTCAGTCATTTTCCTATATCTCGGCTCCTCTGGCAGCCCCATATCTTCTCTGGCTTCTGGTTTTGCCCCCATACATGGTCACTGGACAATCCCCTGCCAAAGGAACTTTCCTCAAACCTCTTAGTCAAGTTCTCAATCCTACAGAACAAGAACCGCAAAGTAACTGGGCCTCTTCTCTGATACTGTCTTATGATAATTCAGCAAACGTTCTGGTAAGGCGGAGAGCCATCCAGAGCTGGGCAAATGGGCCACGAACTTCCATGGGGCTGTGTGGCTACAGGCACAGAATTAGCACTTGGAAAACATCCTGCAAAGATGCACTCTTAAAGAATAAAAGAAAGCCTAAGGTCCGAGGCCGCGTAAAAGCCATTTCAGTGCTAAAAATAAATAATGGTTTGAAACCATTAAATAACTCAGGACTGCTAGGAATATACTGAAGGCAGATGAATGGAAAATTGTGAAATGGAGTTAAAAAAAACCTGAGAGTACCTATGAGTAGGGAGCATTTTGAAAACCAACAGCAAAAATCATACAAGTCTCCCCCCCCCCCCAATTTAAAGCGTTCCGTTTAATAGAAAAATTTTCAGAGAGAACCAATCTAAAAATATTTGGTATGAGAAGCAATGAAGAGACTTAAGAAAAATACAATTTGAGACAAAAGGAAAATACCATTTACGGAGACTGGGTAGCTTTAAATCAACACTAGATAATTAATTATAATTTCCTATAACCTAAGTAAGATCAGCCTGATAAAAACACAGAATTACACTTGATATGGCTAATGCAATCACTGGTCTCCACAGTAGAGGATCTCAGCTCCGGCCATACAACACAGTTATGGGGGTGCTTTTTAAAAAGTCCCCCTTTTGTCCACTCCCTGCCACCTGAATGAGTTTTGGGGATGCAGCACAAGCACCTGTTTCTCTCTTTGATTCTGGTGCCCACAGAGGGTTGAGAAGCCCTGTTTTGGAGTAGCTATGCTTGGTATCACTGTGCAGCATACCTGTGAACTGAAACAGGGTATTCAGGGCATCCCAAAACAAAAGGCTTGGGCTAAAAGACTGAGATTAGAGGAAGAATCATCTAAGTCCAAACAATTACAATAGAGAAATGGGGAAGTGAGGAAAAACAGAATATGAAATACTTACGAGTAAAGAACACAGGAAAAATATTAAGTGCTGAAACAAAAAGGGCTATTGGAAATGTTCAAAGAGGTTCACCATCATCATTTCTCTCCAAGAAAGTAAATCAAAGAAGCTGGCGGAAATAATGGAATGAAACTGGAGGGGAGGGCCCTCGGCATCAGGGAGGCAGGAGCCCACTGCTTTCCTCCTTAAAAACTGTGTTCAAAGCAATGTGCTCACAATTTCATAGTTAAATACACTCAAATTGGAATTGGTCTAACAGTGTGTTCTTATATTGATCATATTTGCAATTTTTCACTGTCACAACATTCAGGAAATTTCAAATTTTTTACATTCTGATTAATCATCTTCCCTCAGAACTCACTACCCATTCCTTGACAAATCTTCTCCAACTTCTTTTCTTGTCCTTTACCAAAAGGAATCCCAGCACTTGATCATACTGGGTTTCACAGGGCAAGGCAATTAGAGGCAGTTAGACTCGTCGAGGCCCCAGTGGACCCTCACTGAATTCCCATCCTACATGTGGGACAGCCGAGGTCTGGCGAGCCCGACTGCCTTGCCCAGGTTACCGAGGGGGCATCAGCTCAGGCCCCACCCAGGACCACACAAGTGCTCTCCCCACCACACTCGCGGGCATCCCGGGGGCTGACATCTGTGGTGGCGCTGTAAGGCTCTATATCATATGCAAAGCTAAATGTCAAAAAGTAAATGATGTGAAACGTGGGTGATTAATGACAAGGAATGTTTTCAGACGGTTAGGACCATTTCTAGGTAATGCTGGTTAAAACTTCTTGAAGTTGGGGTTTTAGCTGGCTCCCAGGGCCTTTGCAAATGGGCAGGGCTCAGTAAATACCTGCTGAGCACAGCTGGTAAGAAATAGAATGTGTGACCTCGGGGCCCTGTGCCACCAGCAGAGAAACGGAGGTGGTTATTAGAGACCACATAAAATTCAGGGAGCTATGAAGACCCTCTGCCATATAGGGACCAGGATGGAAAGTGGCCTTTTAAGGATTTTATAGCAAGTTCAAGAGAACCTGGACTTAAAGCTGGAGGCAATGGAGAGAAATTAAAGGGGATCAACAGCTCACCTGCCTGTTAGTAACAAACCAAAAACTGAACCCAGGAAAAGAAGAGCATGAAATATCTTCCAGAGGCCACAAAATCTGTTCTGAACCATTAAAGATATACATATACATATAGATGAACATATCAAGGGCTATTGCAAGTCCCCACACACGACTAATTGCTTATGGAATCTTAAAGGCTGCAAACCACAGTCTTTGTTTTACTTCTGGCATCTGCCTGGGTGTAGTCACGAGGGGCAGAGAGATGAGTTAGTTCTTAGCCTCCTGCACAGGGAAGAAATACAGTAGATGCACGTGGAAACGCTTTCCTCACAGTGCTCAAAACGCACCCGTCTGCTAGTCTGTCCCTAAAGCTATAATTGATCCTATCTACCAGCTTTGCCCATAAAGAGGATCGAAGGCTCTCATTTTTCAGATGAACTGTTTGGGGATGCATCGTGCTACTGCTGCTGTTAAGCACACATACAATTTAAAAACGGACAGACCACTGCACTGACAAAGTGGCTGACATCCCCCTATGCCACTCCTGTCTTACATAAGCCCTGCTCAGGGCTGTCGGGGGCGTGAGGCTCTTTTTCTTCAGCATGCACTTGCGTACCTGTGCACCTGCTCACCTGCTCACAGGGCATACCCGGGAGTCCTGGGGTCCCTTGTCTTGCTGGGGAAGTCTGTGGTCTCTGTCCTTTTATAAAGCATGGTTACAGTCCAGTGGAGTCAGGTCTGCCAAGCACATTTAATTCTTCTACACTGTGCTGACTTCCTGCGGGCTCTTGCAGAGAGAAGCAAGAGCCAGTAAGGTGAGCCTCTATGCAACAGGTCAGGTGGCCACACTGCTGACCCCTGCCTGCTACAAGAAGAGAGAAAACCCCTATTCACAACAAACACCTGAACTCTGTGTCACTCGGTGACTCCTACCACCAGGCTAAGTTCTAATATTCCAGAAACAGCACAATTTTAATTTAGTTAAACAGTATATTTTCCTAAATTAGGTAGACTGTACTTAATAATTATCACTGAACTCTTGGTGAATATTTGATCAATGGACTATGATTACTTCCACTTCCTGGCTAAATTTCTTCACTTAGGCTTTCTGGGATGGGGGAGCAGGGGAGTCAAGAATGGAAAATCCAGAGGGGTTAACAGAATTAATGGTAAATTGCACAAGAAACTACAGCCTATTTTGAGGCTTTCGTGGTCCAGAGACAAAACTCTTAGAAAATGTGATGTGCTTCTCATTTTTATGACCAGGAATTGCTTTCTCCTGACCAGCTTCACAGCTTAATGTGCAAACACAGGTTACCCCATTTCCGGCACTGCACACGCCTGGGGTAGGATCCCGGCCTCATGGGGCTGAACACTGGGTCCTCCTGACAGTTTTGACAGTAGAGAATAAAAAAGCACTTGAAGATTCTGTTCTTCAGGGAACAAAAACACTCCAACTAGTGATCACCATAAACTATGCAAATATTCGCAATCAGCTGAGGGCACTACCAGAAACAATAAAGCATCCTTGCTTGGGTTACAGGTCAACACTCAACAGAATTACTGTGTGTAGGAGAACTCTCTGTTAGTTTTAATCTTCATTTTGAGTTGGCTGAGACCCTTTGAGGGCATTAATCTGTAAGGAGATTTGGATTTCTAAGTCTAGAAAACCATTGAAGTCTTTAGTAGACCAAAGGAAATCTATGTCTGTTTTCAGTCAGTCCTTCAAAACACACACGGCAATAAAGCAGTTACAAAGCTATCGGCAACCCGCCAACATTGTAGAGTCAAAGTTAAGGGCATCGAGGACATCAGTATCCTTAAAAGTGAAGAGTATTATTTGGAGGAATTACTGGAAAACTTTTTAAAAGCAGTCTTTAATACAAATGCAAAGCTATGAAGTTTAGTAAAACTTATGACAAACAAAAACAAAATAAAACTACTAGCAATATGAATCCCATCATTCTAAACAAACATATAGGATAAGTTCCTATGGTACTTTGGCAACAGTCAATACTTTTATTTCCTAATTTATACTTTTGAAAATAAGATAAATACTGGAGAGAAAATTAATTAACCCATCAACAGTATGTAGGCTACAATGTCACCTTAAAGTACCAAAAAGGGAACAGAAAATAATCAGAATTCTCCTCCTCCTTAGTGCTGAGACTAAAGAAGGATTAACAAGAAAAACAAAGACTAATGAGAATATAGGAAAAATGACAATAACTCTATGTGGTAAAATTTTGCTGTGGGATCTTCTTCTTATTGATCATACCTACAAAAATTTTACTTCCTGTGAAATTATTCTATCCTATTTGACATAGGACAAATTCTCTCAATACTTTTCTTCCTAATGTTAACACTTTTCTTCATAATATTTAACTGGACTTTTAGTCTTTTTTTAAAAAAATATTTTAATGATTAAAATTTTAAAAGATTTTGCATCTATTTCTTTACTAGATTACGATTCAACCAATTACAATCTAATTTCCCTATTTTGCTAATAGTGCATGGCCCTTAGCTTCAAATCCTATATATTAAAGGAAGACACTCTCTTGGTTAGACATGTTGAGTAGCTAAAATCAAACTTCTACTCCAGAGAAGGTGAATTCACAATCTATATTACTGTAGCTCGTATATTCTAGACTAAACGGATCGTCTGCTTTTCCACCCCTCGTGGCAAAGCATATTATTACCCAGAGTAAGAGCAGGTTCCAGGTGCTGCCCAGTACTCACAGCAAGGCCTAATTCAACCTGTCTACCCGCAGTGTCAATGTCAACAGGCAAAGAATAAAAACTCGTTCATCTGTACCCTTAATCTTTTTCAACGGCTCCCGTTTCTATCTTCAACATTCAATCCAATCCAAACAACAGAGTACACCGGAGGAAAACAGTAACTTTGTCATCATCCTGAAGTAACCTCCCTCTCTAACATCACCTCATCTCTCGTTTAGAAATGGCTCAAATAGAACGACGACACTTCTATCACCCTAACGGCATTCTCAAATGCGATTAATGATTCTCCAGACACAGAGTGTGCTATCAGTGTGTTAAGTTACAGACCCTGGACGGGCACAACAGACCACCAAAGCCACAAAGGGCAGAGGCTTGCAAGGTACAGGAGCTCTGGCTAGAGGTGGAGTCACCCAGGGGAACATGAGAGCAGGCCTGAGGAGCCATTTAGCTCTGGGGCTTGTAGAGGCTGAAGCAAGGATGGAAGCCACCGAACAAAAAGATGGGAAGACAGAAACAAACCAGTTACTTAGGAAGACAACCTGGTACTTCTAAAACCCAAGAGAAATTCCTCCCTGAGGGTATTTACAAAAAAACAAGAAGCCAACGTGCAGAGACAGGCAGCCACTCCCAGACCAGAAGGAATGGAAAGCAACCCTGAAGGCCAAGGATGCTGCCTAACATGGTAGAGTCCACATGCAACAGACTCCAAAGAAGGAGTGGCTTCCCAAGCATTTCCCGTATTCAGAGCTGCTTGTTCCCCCAAAACAAAATTGTACACCCCAGTACCTCCTAAAAACAAATAAATGAAAAAATCAACTCTCATCAGGGAGTGGATGTAGCTCAGTGGTTGAGCGCCTGCTTCCTACATACAAGGTCCTGGGTTTGAGCTCTGGTACCTCCTAAAATTTTTAAATAAATACATTGTTTTAAAAAATTGGACACGGAGCCTCAGAAACAAAACAGATCAGGAGCAGAGATGCCCTGGGGAAGGGGGTGGGCGCCTGTTGGCCCCTCAGTCTCGCCGCCCAACTGGTCAGAGAAGTGACACAGTGTGCAGGTGGCTGAGTGTGATTCAGAGGTCTCGCTGGCAAATGGGAGAAACACCACAACTTTTCTTGGATTTATAAAGCACTGTGAGAAAATGGGCATGTTGTGATTTCATTTTAGAAAGAAACTGGCTGAGAGAAACAGGCAGCTGCCTCTGTCCTCTCAGAGCTTGGCTGTTGGCCTAGAAGGAACTATCCAGATAGCGGTGATCAGTCACTGCAAAGGGGCACGGGGGTCCTAGGGCCTGGGCAGCCACCTGATCTCCTCACCCTCTAGGCATAACTTTGTTGGCCTTTCAATTAATTTTCAGACCACGTGAACAAGGTCATAATTTAATCCACAATCAATTTCCATTTTCAAAGTCTTTGTGACTTTCACTCAGCCTTTACTTTTAGTTCTTTATGGTCAGATTTCCTAAAGGAAATGTACTCACAGGAACATAGATTTTACATAATGATACCTTGAGGTGTTAAAAATCTGGTATGAAGTATCCTCTCCTAAGAGAAAGATAGGACTAGCCCCCTAAGATGGTCCCTCCAAATAGGTTTACAACTTTATTTTCTCAATGGGGCATTAATTTTTGCCTCTTGGAGGTCTGAAGCCATCAAGTTAATCATTCTCACATTGAAAGAAACACACAAGTCTAAGAAATTTATAAAAACCTCTAACCTCAGGGCTGTGCAGTGTATATTCACTCTCTCTAGAGAAAAATGGCAAAAAGTTTTCTGGAGGGCAGTTTGGCAATTTGTATCAAAGATCTTAAAAAAAAAACAAAAAAAAAAAAAAAACAAAAAAAAACTTGACAAATCCATTTCTAGGAATTTATCCTAAAGAAACAATAATGGATATTCAATAGGTTTGACCAAAAGGAAGTTCTTGCAGCATGTCTGACAGTAGGGAATTAGCTGTAGAGGGAACTGTGCATGATTTTGTTTAGTGACACAGAAACTCTACATGATCTATGAGGAGGCAAGTGTGGTCCTTCCCACCACCTACACGCACAGCCTGCTCACGCGCCGGCTGTCACTTACCCGTCCCTCACCTGCTGGTTCGTTTCCCAGTCTACCAGCCAGGAGGTGAGCACTTTTCACCCTCTTCCCAGATATTGCAGAATAGCTGCCAGACTCTTATTGCTATCATAAAATATCTGCGCTTGCCTATTAGTGAACCACTTAAGAGAAGTTTTGTAGGCCACAAGGCTAGTGGTATGAAGGCCAAACGAGACCCTGCTCTGGCTGTGCTCTAAGAAACCACGTCAGATCTTACACCGGTTACAAACCAGTTTTTCAAACTCCGTATTCTATTATAAATAAAATTTAAATGGGGACAAAAAATCGAATAGCTCAAAAGTAAGAGAACAGAATTGTCCACAGCTACAAAGCCCTCTGGGGAACCTATGCCTCGGGGGTAGGGCAGCGAACTCTGTGGCCGGTAAGTGCTAAGGGAAGGAGTGTGTCGGACAAAACCCTTCCTCTCTCAGCAGGAATGCTGAGAAAGCTCCACCCCAAGACCCAGGCTCCTGAGGCTGGAACAGGCAACACAGAGTGGCCCTGAGCCACTCTCCGCGTCCTGCTGCATGCCACCAGCCTGGCAGGAGCAGAGTCGAAGGCAGGGAAGCCTGAGAGTCGGGTAGGAGCAAGAGCATGGAGAGAGAAGTCCCTATGGCTCGGGCCTACAGGGACAGTGGAGCACAAACATGCCTGCAGCAACCCCAAGACCCTGCCCTAAGCACAAAGTATCCTTGGAAGAACTTGAATCTCGTGGCTGGCAATACTCTGAGTATTTATGACATACATACTTTTCTTTATGTGTACTATATATTCCTAAGTTTAAAAAACTAGGGGAGCTTTACCATAAAACGATTTTAAACGTCCACAGTTTATACAGATGAACACCTGCACTGAAAATGCAGAAGGGGGTGCTTGGGTTATTTTCAAGACCCTTAGAGGTGAGTTCCTCTGTTCTTTGAGATCAAATGATAGTTCCAAAGGTGTAGACAGTAAGGAACTTGGGTGGCTAGCTAACAGGCTAGACCAGGCAGGGGTTGGAAACTAGGGCCCAGGGGCCAAATTCTGGTTTCTTCGGTTTTGTAAATAAAGTTTTATTGAAGGGAGCAGTTGAGGGCTGCTTCCCACATGGGAGGTCCCGAGTTAGGTCCCCACTGCCTCCTAAAAACAAACAAGCAAACAAATGAAAACCAACTCAGGGGAGCTGAGGTGGCTCAGTGGTTAAGTGCCAGCTTCCCACATATGAGGTCCCAGGTTCAATCTCTGGCCCTAGTACTTAAAAAAAAAAAAGTTTAATTGGAATACAGTCATACCAATTTGTTGGTGCGTTATCTATGGGTGCTTTCATGCTACCATCATAGAGTTGAGTAGCTGTAACACAGACTGCATGGCCTGCAAAACTTGAATATTTACTATCTGGTTCTTTACAGAAAGCCTGCTGACCCCTAAGGCTATCTGGTGCTCTTATTTATGGCATCAACACCCCGTCCCCCCAAGTAAGGAACTAGACCAAGAGAGAGAATTCCCTGGAAGAGTGAGAAGAGAAAACTATTAGGACCACTTTAAAGTCAAAAATTTTTTAAGTCTGAATTTCTTTTGTTAACTGTGCAACCAGACTTTCTGTGGTCTTTTAAAAGCAAAAAGTGTGGCAATGGCATTATAATCACCAAAGCCAACAACTTAAGACAGAATTATGGCTTGTATTTTAAAATTTCTTATGTAAAAAGTGATTATAGGGCTGAAGGAAGTGCTGATATTTTTTCGAAGTAGAAAACAGGGTATTTCCATATTCAAAGGAAACATACTCACCCCAACATAGATGCCTGTGTTTGGATCTCTACCCAAACAAGCAAAAGCAGATTCTAGTGACGTTGCTGAGGGCAATAAGCCATACCCAGTTCGAGAGGTTATTCAGTAGCATTGGACATTATGCTGTCTGTATCTGCACACGCCCTCTTGGGGGCAGGTGCATGGCCTTTGTTAAAAAAGATTCCCATCTCCTTCATGGCCCCAAAGACCAGGCTCCCCTCTGAGGCACATCCTGCTTATTTATATTTGAAATTTCAAAATGACTCTCATGATATGTTGAGTCTGCCTGTTTTTTCACAAACTTAAACAAACAAGCCTGGCTCACAGAGAAGAGCATCACAGAAGTAATTTTCACAGTTCCTCCAAACCCACCAATATAAGACTAAAAGGAAGTATTTATAAAGAAGCAGACTCTTCATTCATAAAACAGAGCAGTACAGTTAACTTTAAATTCCCTTGGGTATCAGGGGTTAGGCATGTTTAAGAGCCTGAAAAGGGGGGAAATAAAAGCCTCACTCCTGCTTCATTTCCCTTCTCATTAACTATTCACTGGTTTCCCTTTCAAGACTGTGCTCTCCATGCAGCTCCCGCCCACCCCCCAAAATTACCTTGGAAGCAACGGCTCTGGGTGCTGTCTCACTTGTAATTCCACGTACCTCGTTTTCTAATAAGAAACTAGCCTTTCCCTATAGATAGGCTCTGTCGAGTACCTCTGGCGTTCCTGGGTGCAGGGGAGTGGTGAAAGGTCAAGCTAGGACCCTTACACACTGATGATAGGAAAGGGGCTGCATGAAAAGACAGGATTTTTGATTTATCTTTGTTAACTGTCCTATCTTGTTGGGAGAAAGACTCTCCTTATTTGAACCTGCAGATAGTGCTCTGGTGGCCTGTCCCAAGGCAGTGGCACCCACCAAGCTCTGCAGACCCTGATCCACTGCTGTCCTTCCATCCTCTTGCTTGGAAAGTCTGGCCTTGGGGTCAGAGGCCTGGAGTGGAGCCCCAGCTCGGCCATTTACTAGCTCTGTGACCTGAAGCAATTTGTTGTACCTTCTCTGTAAACATGGGACAATAACATTTACACCATTTGCCTCACAGGGTAACTATAAGAATTTAAGCAACAAAGTATGCAGAAATGATTCTAACCAAACAAATGACAGATATTATTGTAAATATTACCGATGAATATTTTCTTTAACAGTGATGTCTTCCACTACAGACCTCTCTGAGGATGTGTTTAACTGGTCAGTATAACTACCTCCCCCACAAGACTGCTATGTGTGTGACTGTATTTTTGAGAGCCACAAATATTTCTTATCCACGTTTCTTTCTCTGTTCAATGCAAAAAAAAAAAAAAACAAAACTAAAAATCTTCATGAAAATCAATCAAGCCATTTGTATGTGTACTTATGCACATACAAATATTATAATGAACTGAAAGGCATTTCATATCTCCTTTTTAAAAATAAAAGCAACGACAACAACAAAAAAATCAAATAAAGCCTGACATCTTGCCAAGCTTTAACTCTGGTTAGCTTCAGAGATGACCACTGAATTTCTCAGATAGTTCTTTCGCTACTTTGGGAAACGGTTCTGGTCAGGCCTTACAGAGTGAATTTATGTTACCAGTGAAAAAGAAGCTAGATGCAGCTGTTGCTTGGTTTTTCAAAATGGGTGTGAACAAACAGGACAGGCTGGGCACAGCCTCACTGCCGCCAGCCCGTCCTCCAGCTTCTGATCAATTCTGTGCTGAGTGTTCGACACGTGCTACAGATGATGTGAAGCCTGCGGGTCCAGAGCTGATCTGGTAGGTGTGTGTTTCATGTGGAGGCTGGCCTCTACCCGCTGCCATAAGCAACCCAGAGCCTAGGGCACACGTGCCCTGTAGTCCCTGCCCTCCGGGGTTCCACCTTTGAGAACCCAAACATTTGTATGGCACTCACAGAACAGGAGTCGTTCTTCCCTGACTCAGAAGGTCCCCCTTAGAGGTTTTTGATGAGACTGATTGTGTCTTTTTCCATTGCTTGTATAACAAATACACTGTACTTCTGTACATCAATCTGTGAAAACTGGGCACTTTGCCAAACAGAAAGCTTTAGAAAATGGCACTTAAAAACCCCTCCAAAATATAAATTCTTAATTAAATAAGGAACAATGTTAATGAATTTAGCCACATTATAAGAGTTTTCTTCCATTTATTCAAAGAAATTTTGGGCCACTGAGAACAGAACTTTGAATACATGACAAGCTCTCTACCAAGTCAGTTCGCTGACAAGGAGACAAATTTTCTTTCAAGGTGGCTGAACGAGGTGTGTCTCCATCTCTAAGCCACCACCATCAAGGACCTGGCCTTGAGAAGCCTCTGAGTGACCTCTGCTCATCGGCTTCCCCTACAAGACACTCTCAGGGCAGGCAGTGAGCAGAAGCCAAAACATAAATCAGTTCACCTCGATTTTCCACAACAAGCTCTTCACCCCACTCTAAGAATCCCACCTCCTCGGTAAAGCAGCACAGGACTTGGTCCCGCCTGTCAGCTCCTAACCTAACCCTAACCGTGGGCCCTTCCTTTGATGAACAGGGCAATGCCAGGGAGACAGCGGGACCCTCCTGGCAGGATGCGGGTGATGGTGATGAGACTGTTCTCCCAAACAAGCACCCCGCTAACCAATTACCCACAGAGAGTAGTCACTAAAACTCAAGTCATCATTTTTACTTATATTCAGGAAAGAAAAAAAAATCCCAAAGTTAGAAGTGGGCAAAAAGGATGAGTGTAGCATTTCAGTATTGCACTGTGCAACGCCCTGATTATCATGTTCTTTAAGCTCTGTACCTTCACTACTGAATAGTACTCATAGGATACTTTATAATTCTGTAGGGTAGATGTTTGTTTTAGAAAAGTGGGTAGGGCTATAATGCAATAATTTTGCCCAATTTTGACATCTGTTCAGGAGAAAAGAACATCAAGGTTTAATTCTTACACTGTATGACATGACAGTTTTGTAACAAGCATTCTTTCAAAGCCTATAGTTATTCAGTCTCTTGAATTTTCATTGAACCAACTTTATCCTTCTGATTCCCTTGAATTAAATAAATCTTTGACATGTATTTTCTGTGTATTTATAGGAGTCATGTTTTTACTTTTTGACCCAAATGTCCCGAAATACCTACAGGTTTAAGCTAACACAACCTGTAAGTCAGCTTGGAAGGCAGTCAACCCAACTGGGAAGTTAATTACAGCTGAATGGCTTTAAAAAATTACAGAGAACATCTGGGAAGATGGTGACTAGAAAGGCACCAGACTCTCTTCTCTCTCAGAAAAACAGCTGGAGGACAGGCAAAAACAGCCTGAAGCCATTTTTCTAGGGCTTAGTATACCAGGGTAAGGCTGGACAACACCAGATGAGAGGGACAAAGAAAAAGAAGCACAATGGCAAAACTGAGTTAAAAGTGGCAGCTGCTACTGCTGGCACCCTCCCCACACTGAAGACACTTTGAAATTCTTGGACCTCAGGCCAGCCCCTACAGACTAAGAGGGCCCCAGGGATCCACCTCCCCAGGACAGGGGTGAGAGAGGGACACAGCCTAAGGCTGACAGCTTTTGACCCACAAATTGGGTCTACTGTGTCCCAGGAGCACTTCCAGGTCGGGTAGGGCTGTGCTATTGTTTGCCTTGGGACCTAGCAAGGGACTAAGAGATCTGACCTCTCAATCTCCCTCTCTACTGACCTGGACTGGTTGTTGAGGACACAGAGGGGAGAGGAATTATTTCCTACAAGGTAAAAGGGAGGCAGCTGCCATCAAAGGTTGGAGAACTGCCTCTGAGAAAGTTTTAATTACTAGGCTCTTAGCCTTCAGGCAGGAACTTCTATCACATTGATACAGTCCAGTTGCAGCAAACACTCCAAACAGGCATTGAACTGAGAGGGCTGTCAAAGAGCACTATCTGCTGGCAGACCAAAGAAGTGCAGGTGAAGAAATTAAGAGTAAATAAGTGAGAGGGGTTTTGTCTGGCCTTTATAGCCTCACTACCCAAGGCCCTAGGAAGCATGTTTGAAACCCATTCCTGGGTCCACAGCCCAATTTTGAGCAACTAACAGATACAATCTTAAAGACCCAGGTTGAACCAAGAATCAAAGAACGGCAGTAACATACAAGCCTCCCGCCACTAAATGCCTACAAAAGAGAGAAATTGAGCATGTGAGTAAACCCACCATCCTAATCAGATGCTTAGACACCAGCAAAAAAATTACGAGCCTTATTAAGAAAATGGAAGGCATGACCCAAGAAAAGGACTATATCAACGCCCCAGGAGAGACGCAGGATTTGAGACAACTAATTAACGAGATGCACGCAAATTTCCAAAATCAAATTAATGAGTTGAAAGACAATATGGCTAAAGAGATAAATGACATCAAGAAGACATTCAGCAAACACAAAGATGAATTTCAAAACCTGAATAGAAAAGTAACAGAGATTATGGGAATGAAAGACACAATCGATGATATAATATAAAAAACACATTTGGGGTGGGGGTAGATGTGGCTCAAATGGTTAGGCGTCCGTCTCCCATATGGAGGGACGTGGGTTCGATCCCTAGGACCTCCCAGTAAAAAAAAAAAAAAAAAAACCCACATTTAGGCATACAAAAGCAGACTTGAAATGGTAGAAGAAACAATAAGTGATACCAAAGACAGAACAGCTGAAATTGAAGAGAGAAAAGAACAGAGAGAAAAGAGTGGAAAAAACTGAGCGGGGTCTCAAGGAGTTGAATGATAATGAAACACAACATACATGTCATGGGAATTGCAGAAGGAGAAGAGAAGGGAAAAGGAGCAGAAAGAGGATTTGGGAAAATATGAGCTGAAAATTTCCCAACTCTCACGAAAGAAATGAACTTACATGTCCAAGAAGTGCAGTGTACCACAATCAGAATAAATGTGAATAGACCTACTCCAAGACACATACTACTCAGAATTTCAAACATCAAAGATAAAAATTCTGAGAATAGCCAAGGGAGAAGCAAACCATCACATACAAAGGATGCCCAGTAAGACCTAGTGTGGATTTCTCATCAGAAACCATAGAGGCAAGAAGACAGTGTGGTATGATATAATTAGGATACTGAAAGAGAACAAATGCTAGGTGAAAATTATTTATCCGTCAAAACTGTCCTTCAAATATGAAGGTAAGTATAAAATATTTACAAACAGAAAGCAAGAGAGTTCCTAAAAAAGAAACCCCTTTGCAGGAAATATTAAAGGAAGCCCTAGAGCCTAAAAGAAAAAGATGAGAGAAAGGATTGGAGGAGGTATAGAAGAAGGAATAGCAGAAAGGATAAGCAAAAGAGTAAAACGACAGACGAAAATAAGATACGACATATGAAAAAGAATAAAATGGTGGAACTAAATAATGCATTTACAGTAATATCATTGAATGTGAATGGATTAAACCCCCCAATCAAAACATTTACACTGACAAAGTATAAAATAGGAGCAATCCATATACTGTTTACAAGAGACTCACTTTACACCCAGCGATACAACCCAGCTGAAAGTGAAAGGTAAGAAAAATATATGCAACGCATACAAATAATAAAAAAAACAAAAAGAACAACAACAACAACAAAAAAACAAGAGTAGCCATACTAATATCGGAAAAAAACATATTTTAAATGCAAAAAAGTTATAAGAGACACAGGAGGCCATTATATATTAATAAAAAGGACAATCCAACAGGAAGAAGTAACAGTCATAAATATCTATGCACCTAACCAGGGTGCCCCAAAATACATGAGACAAACTCTGGCAAAACTGAAGGGAGAAATAGACATCTTTACAATAAATGTAGGAGACTTGAACACACTCACATCATTAAACAGAACTACACAGAAGATCAACAAGGAAACAGAGAACTTGAACAGTATGATAAACAAGTTAGATATAACAAATATTGAACGTTGCACCCAAACTCTGCGGGCTATACATTCTTCTCAAGTGCCCATGGATCTTTGTCCAGGATAGACCACATGTTAGGGCACAACACAGCTCTCAATAAATATAAAAAGACTGAAATTATACAAAGCACCTTCTCAGATCATAATGGAATGAAACTGGGAATCAATAATAGACAGGGAAGAGGTAAATTTGCAAATGTGTAGAGACTAAACAACACACTTCTAAATAATGAGTGGGTCAAAGAAGAAACTGCAAGTGAAGTGAGTAAATATATTGAGACAAATGAAAATGGGAACAAAACTTACCAAAACTTATGGGATATAGTGAAGGCAGTCTTGAGAGGGAAATTTATAGCCCTAAATGCCCATATTAAAAATGAAGACCCAAAATCAAAGATCTAACTGAACAACTGGAGAAACCAGAGAAAGAACAGCAAACCAATCCCAAAGCAAGCAGAAGGAAAGAAAATAATAAAGATTAAAGCAGAAATAAATGAAATTGAAAACAAAACAACAACAACAACAACAAAAAAAATAGAGAAAATCAAGAAAACCAAAAGCTGATTTCTTTGAGAAGATCAATAAAATTGACAAACCCAGGCTAGACTAACAAAGAAAAAACAAGAAGATGCAAATTAATACAATCAGAAATGAAAGGGGTAAGTTACAACTGACCCCATAAAAATAAAAAGGATCTTAAGAATATATTATGAGAAAATGTATGTCAACCAAGTAGACAACCTAGATGAAATGGACAAATTCCTAGAAATGCACAAACAGCCTACACTGACGCCACAAGAAATACAAAAACTGAACAAACCAATCACATTTAAAGAGACTGAATAGGTCATCAAAAATCTCCCAATGAAAAAAAGTCCAGGACCAGATGATGGCTTTACATGTTAATTCTATCAAGCATTTCGAGAAGAATTAACACCAATCCTGTTTAAACTATTTCAAAAAATTGGAGAGAAGGGAAAATTACCCAACACATTTCATGAAGCCAACATTACCCTAATACCAAGGCCAGTTAATGATACTACAAGAAAAGGAAAATAAGACTAATCACTCTAATGAACATAGATGCAAAACTTCTCAACAAAATACTTGCAAACTGAATTCAACAGCCTATCAAAAGACTTACAGATCATGATCAAGTGGCATTTACTCCTGGTATGCAAGGCTGGTTCAACATAAGAAAATCAATCAACATAATATACCATATTAACAAATTGAAGGAAAAAAAAAAAAAACAACACATGAAAATTTCAATCAACACAGAAAAGGCATTCAACAAAACCCAGCATCCTTTTTTTGATAAAAACACTTCAAAAGATAGGAATAGAAGGCAAATTCCTCCATATAATAAAAGGCATATTTGAAAAATCCACAGCCAACATTACACTCAATGGGGAAAGGTCAAAAGCTTTCCCTCTAAGATTAGGAACAAGATAAGGATGCCCACACAACATTGTTCTACAAATTCTAGCTAGAGCAACTAGACAAGAAAGCAAAATTAAAGGCATCCAAATAGGAAAAGAGGAAGTAAAACTCTATTTGCAGATGACATATGATCCTATATTTAGAAAACTCTGTAACATCTACAACAAAGCTACTTGATCTAATAAACAAATTCTGCAAAGTGGCAGGATACAAGATCAACACAGACAAAAAAAAACAGTAATGTTTTTGTACACTAGTATTGAACAATCGAGGGGAAATTTTCATTTTTACAATAGCAACAAAAAGACTCAAATACCTACGAATCAATTTAACCAAAGAAGTACAGGACCTATATGCAGAAGACTATAAAACAATGCTAAAAGAAATGAAGACCTAAACAAATGGAAAGACAACCCAGTGTCCCGTCACCTGGATGAATGGATAAACAAACTGTGGTGTATTCACATGACGCAGTATTATGCAGCTGTGAGAAGAAATGAAGTCGTAAAGCATATGACAACATGGATGAACCTGGAGAACATTATGTTGAGTGAAGCAAGCCAGACACAAAAGGACAAATACTGAATGATTGTGCTCCCATGAATCAATATACTGTGTAACATATTGTATGATTCCATTTATATAAAATGTAAATATAAATCAATTTATAAAGATGAGATTAGACTAGTGGCTATGTAGGGCTCGGGAAGGCATGCTAAGGGGTGTGGAGTTTTTCTTTTTTGGAGTAATGAAATGGTTCTAAAATGTTTTGTGGTGAAGAATGCAGAACATTATGTTTACACTAAAAGCCATTGATTATACACTTTGCATAGATCATATTACCATATACATATATGTGAATATATGTCAATAAAACTGCTTAATGAAAAAAAAAAAAGTGATGGATTCTTTCCTGAGATGTCACTGATGGCCGAGGTGGGTTTTTAGGAACACCATACTCTCTGACATGGAACTTTTGGGGCCCTGAGCTATCATTTTTCCCTGGAATGGGTATGACACCAGCCACAAACAAAAAATGAAGGAGGTGTTGGAAATATACATTATTCACAAAACCAGGCCAAACTTTCTTGGTGAGGACGCAGGGAGAATCTTCTGTCAGGCCTTACCACTGTGTATGGTTGTACCTTTTCTGAGCAACTACTGTGTGCCTGTGTGTACACGAGATCCGTCTACCACTGGTCAGGAGGAAGGCAAACCTGCAGGCCGCCTGCAATACTCAACCTCTGGGATGTCTTTTGTTCATTCAATCCTACACTTGGCTTCATCAGGTTTTAGTTTCCATTTGCCTTGATGGTTTTACTTGGAAAAAAAAATCCTGTAGTTGCAAACTGTAAACTAACTTACATCCTTTTCCAGTAAGGCCTAGCAGGTGTATACATCAGCAGAACCACTCCGTGATTCCACTTTGGGCATTTGCTCTTGCTGTTCTACCCAGAACATCTCTCCCAATATCACCACTTAACAAGCCCCACAATCCTTCCAGACCTGCCAAGAATCTTCCCTCTTCATGAAGGTTTTGTAGATCCCAACCAGATGCGCTCTTTCCCCAGAACCTCCTGAGTCGCTCGGAGGCATCAGACCCTGTCCCTGTGACAAGCTTCTTGTGTAATTGGCTTCCCTCTACAAGACGCTGGCAGGTTGAGGACAGATGAGCCCTTCATTCACGTCTGTCAGCTGACATAGTGATACCTGGCCCAGAGTAGGCAGGGTGTGTAATAAGTAAGTGGGATTGAGGGAAGAAACGGCCAGTATAAAGGTAAGTGGGGGCACCCATTAAAGAGCATCTTCCGGGAAGCGGCTGTGGCTCAATCAGTAGGGCTCCCGTTTACCATATGGGAGGCCCCGGGTTCGGTTCCCAGGGCCTCCTGGTGAAGGCAAGCCCGCTCGCACGGTGTGGTTGGCTGACCCAGCGAGCACAAGCAGCAAGGGGGGGATAAATGAATAAATAAATAAAATCTTAAAAAAAAAAAAAAAAAAAAAAGAGCATCTTCCTCTGGCCAAGAACACAGAAGATGAAACCATGGAGCTTGCCCTCAGAGAACCTAATCTGGGAGGAAAAGAAGAAAATCAGGACAACCACTTAACAACCCAGAGCATGCAATAACCATATGCCTGGCAGTGTTCCAAGCTAAATATATATGTAATATTTAATAAATAGAAATATACATGTGGAGCCTGACCTCAAGAAGCTTAAGATGAATAAGTAAACTCACTAAGTATGCAGCTCGAACTGTGGACCAGTGCTATCAAGTAAAACAGAGACGGTCTACTTCAGATGGTGGGGGAAGGTTCTGGGAAGGCTTCCACAATGAAGGTCCATGTGAACGGAGACCAAGAGGATAAAGAATTACCAGAGCATGCAGAGCCCTGAGGGAGGTCTGAGTGAATTCTGGAAACGTGAGGGAGCCGAGGACATGTGGCACAGAGTAAGGGAGGAAGAGCCAGCAGGGTCTGTGGACCACAGAAAGCTAAGGAGACTTACGCAGGACAGTCATGTGATATATTTACATCTATAAAAGACCCTTCAGATGGCAAAATAAAAACTGGATTTAAAAAAGGCAACAAAGCACGATGGTTGCTTGGACTGGGGCGGTGGCAATGGAGCGAGGTTGGGAAAACAGATGACTGCAAGGTCCACTCTGCAGGGGCATGAAGTGGGGCTGTGCCAGCTAGGATGTTGAGGATGGCCCTGTGGATTCTGACAAAATGGGAAAGACCCTTTCTCATACCCAGGATGGAGGGGGCCGATAATTAATTTTATGATCACAATGCTCATTCTGAATTGGTTCTTAAATTTTTCATGACAAATTGATTTCTTCAACAAGTTTACCAAGGACACAAGTAATGGCATGACCAGCACATCTTTTCCCCCTCTAGCACATTAGCTCCCCTTCCTTTCTTGATGGGTACCATGTTTTAAAGCTTGCTCCCATTCTCGTGGAACAACAAACATTTTCAAATGAAACACCGAGGGCATGGTCTCACGACCTGGGGCCATGAGGAACTACTCATGCATGCTTAAACTCTCCTGAACATGGGTATGGAAAGTTTTAAAACCTGTGTCTGGTCTAAACACAGAAACCTTGGTGGATGAATCATACGAGCAAAACTCCCCAAAGACGGAGCATCTGGACAATTTGGAATGTGATTGTGTTCTGAAAGCTGACCTCTGGTAAGTGTCGCAGTGTTAATTCATGAGGCAAAGAGTATCTCTATGTGGGTTTAAAAAGCTGCTGGATGGAGGATTTATACTGAGCCAAATGACAAGGTGTGGGCGACAGGTGGTCCTGATCAGAATTCGTTTTACTTCTTATGGATGGAGGGGAGAGACGCAGGAAAGACACTGGTAAGTTTACAGACCAGATGTTGTCTTTTAAGTGGCTCTCAAAAGCAACAGAAGGTTTTATACCTAAGAAAACAGATCCTGGAGCCCTGGAGACCCACGCACCCACAACTCCAAGGAGTGCCATCCACAAAGAACACACCACGAACAGAGCCCAATGAAGTTGGGCAATGCTGGACTACAGCAAAGGGCAATCATCCAAAGCTGCGTCCGGGCCATTCTGATTCTGTATTTTCACTAAGTAGCTTGACCTGCAGAGCTAGAAGGCTAAGCAACTAGACTGAAATGGAATATTCCTAACACAAACATCTAAGCAGACATCTAGCGTTAGTCTCAGTGGCTGTTTTACAAACTAGGGTCCAAGGACATACTATCAAGAGTCTATGTGCTTAGCAATTTTTAAATCCTGTGCTTTTACTCTAGTGACTTATGATGACTAGAGGGGTCCACTTCAGGGTGCAATGGGCACGTACAGTCTCTTAACCTCTCAAAATAATTTTTGTTCCAAGTTATTTTTCTGAAGTATGTATCTGCTCTTAAAGACAAATGGGTTTGTCAGTCATTCTCCATACATGAAGCTGTTTCTCCCTGTCCCCTCCCATTTGGGGAAGATGATACTTTATAATCAGGTTTATGGTAACATCTGGTCTACCCTCCTGGCTTCATCATTTAAGAGTTGTTTGTTAGCAATGCAACTAGAAAAAGACCTTGACCAAAAGGGGGGAAAGGTAAAGACAAATGGGTTTATATGGCTAAGAGACTTCAAAGTGAGTCAGGAGGTCATTCCAGAGGTTTCACTTATGCATGTTTCAGCAGGATCTCTTTGAATGCCAAAGTAGATACTACCCCAAATAGCAGGGCTCCTGAGGGCTCTGGTGACATCTAGACACTATAGTCAGAGCAGGTAGTTCAGGAGTTTGGTGCCTTGCCAGAGGGCCCTACTTTGGAATTTATGCTCCCCACGGTGACAGAGTTGGATTCAGTTGTGGTTTCCCTATACATGGCTCTTCTGTCCTTCTATCTGAACCTATAATTAGTACTAGAGTTGGCAGGTGTTCGTCCAAGAGACTTAAATCTTTGGGCTGTCCATGTGCCAGCTGGGTCCTGAATCTCCATGGAGTTGCAACACCTACTCTCCAGTTCATTGGTCTCACCCAGGATAACTAACATGGAGGTGATGATGGACAACTACCATACCAAGGAACCTAGAGAGTCTACAACTGCAAACAAGAGAGTCCCATCCATTGGTCATAAGGGATAACAGCCCCCTCTCAATTAGAGGTGGAGTGGGCATAACCATCCCAGAATCCTCAGGATTGGGGAAAGAGCTATGGACTAAAGTTGACTTACTGGTATTCTACTATAGACTTATTGTGATTTCAGCAATGGAAGAAATATCATTGATGTGGGGGGAAAAAAAAGACCTGTTTGTGCTTAAAAGTTTAAAACAGATTTTTAAGAGAACATTCTAAGTTCTCAAATATGCCTTAAAATCACCCCCTTCCTGCCCATTTACCTCAACCATTGTCCTTTCTGATTTCTCTCTGCAGTTTAAGTTCTTGCTGTACAGGGTAGGGAAGATGGGGGTATAAGGGAGGGAATATGTTGCTGTGTTACCTGGAGGTTAAAATTTAAAATGTTTTCTTAATATTTCATATTCTGCATGCCCGGGTGGATCCTTTGCAGGAGGGAGATGGGTGTTTACTATATTAAGACAATTATCTTTTTTATTTTATAGAGTTATGTTATCTCATTGGATGTCATCTCTCTTGCATGAGCAGTTGTGAAGAAGGATTAGTTTATTACAATCTCCTTGTCAGTAGCCTGGAACACTGCCCTTGCCTTAAAGAATGCTGCCTGTAAGCCCAGGGCTTACTTTTCAAACCCTGCGGCTCGGCACCTGGTCCGGCAATGGGAACGTGTGGTACGTTCTGGACCATCTCATCCTTGACTCTGGCCTGAAGGCAGATTTACTCACTGCAGCGACTTTTTGTCAACTACAATACCAGTCAAATGAACCTCTGCTCTTTCTCACACTTCTCTCCTACCCTAGTAGGAGCCTCTAGGAGTCAGAGGCTGTGTTTTATTGCTGAATTCTCAGCATCTAGCAGAATCTGGCACACAGGCAACATACAATAAATGAATGACAAGGGGCACGGTGTGTCCAGAAACTCCCCCAAGTAGAGGCGCCTGGATTGTCAGGGAACACCTTCAATCAGAATCAATTAGCAAGGTCTAAAAACTGTCTTAAAACTGGTTCAGGAACTTAGAAGTCATGAAAGATAGTAAACCGGGAGCCAACAACTGTGTCTGAAGCCAAGTAAAATTAATCAAAACAGGAGATTCCAGATACAGAGGCCAAAGCCATCAGAAGGGCAAGAGAGGAAGTGAGCCAAGGGCTCTGCCAGGACCACAGACTCCTTGTGCGAAGGTAAAGAGAAACCTCTGCTTAGTACCCAGAAAACGGCAAGCGGTGTATGCATTCTACAGTTCAATGGGGATGTTCTTTGTAATTTAAGTGAAAAGTTCAGCTAAATTTTGTCCAGATGTAACAGAATACAGTATTAATTTTCTACAAAATGGTAATGATGAAAAGACTTACATTACAATGAATGATAAAATGAAGGAAATGCTCTCATCCATTTTTTTTTAAGGAGGTACCAGGGATGGAACCCAGGACCTTGTACATTGGAAGCAGGTGCTCAACCACTGAGTTATATCCACTCCCCAATGGGAGTTGGTTTTTCGTTTGTTTTTAGGAGGTACCAGGGATGGAAACTGGGACCTTGCATATGGGAACCAGGTGCTCAACCACTTGAGCTACATCCATTCCCACTCTCATCCATTCTACCTACTATGTGGCAGGTAGGAAAAAAACCAGGGTGAAAAAGCTTTGGTTCTTACCCTCGTACCCTGGGGAAACAGGTGCAAACACAGCAGGGACACAGAACAGGGGCCCAGGTCTGTGCTCAGGGCAGAAGGCGGGTGGCTGTGGAGCAGCTGGAACCCCAAGTGGATGGCCCCTGGCCCCAGCAGCTGCCAATGCACGGAACAAACATCCTTCTGTGAGCGGGAGCCCCTTCAGGGGCCTCAAAGGCAATCGAGAAGACCAGCGGAGAGGCAAAGGCGGATGAGGAGAGATCAGTGCTCCAGAAACAATTTTAAAAACGAGGAAGCGGTGACCGGTGGTACCCAGGACTGAGAGCAACCTGTTCTGCTGAAGACGGGCACACCTGGTGCTGGATTTGGTAACTGGTTGGGGGCCAGTGGTCCACAGCACTGACAGTATCTGCAGAGCAAGAGGAAGGGCCAGACCAAGGGCTGACCGTGAAGGCAGAAGAGATGACAGCCATGGATTAAATTCTCTAAATGTGTGTGGCCTGAGACGGAAGTGAGAATCAGAGTGGAACCAAGGTTTTTAAAAAGGTAGAAACTTGAGGGAGTTAAGGAAACTATGGAAACCGTGAAGGCTGAGGAACCAGGACACTGGCTAACCAAGAGGCAGGAGGGAGAACACCAGAGTCTGGGGGTTTTGGTCCGAGGCAGGCAGGGACCTCTGCTTTGTTGTAGGGAGAGGAAAGAGCCAAGGATGGGACCTTGGTCCAAACTGGGTCTAAATTCTAGCTCTGAGAGGAGGGCATGTGGTCTGGGACAAATTACGTAACGTTTTTCAGGCTGGGTTTCTTCATCAGGAACCTGGGCACGCCCTTCCAGGACTGGTT
The DNA here is from genome assembly GCA_026826555.1 of Tolypeutes matacus. Lineage (NCBI taxonomy): Eukaryota > Metazoa > Chordata > Mammalia > Cingulata > Chlamyphoridae > Tolypeutes > Tolypeutes matacus. Next base: position 12,808,935 of record JAKSZT010054399.1, read on the forward strand.
GAGGGGATGGGCCCTGGATGGGGTGCTAGCCTGGCCCACGTGGGTTCTCGGTGCCTGTAGCCACAGCTGATATTGGGATGAGAGAGGAGAGCATCAGGGGTGGAAGAATGAGCTGGGTAGGAATGAAAGCTGTGGTTCAAAAGCCCAAGCCTGGGAGGAATTCTAATCTATGACCAGGAGTTTGGTCAGTTAAACAATAACAAGGAGGGCCACAGTCTTCAAATGGGCCTGGGAGAGAACCTGGAAACGGGAAGAAACCTTCCTGTGAAATGGGCACCCTCTGTTCCAGCAAAGGCAAGAAGGCATGAAAAATCCTTGCTAAGAGTGTTGAGAACACGGGGGAATTTGATGAAGACACGGAAGTGGACCAGAAAGGGGAGGAAACCGGTTCCACTGGGAAGACCTCACAGCCAAGGCTGAGGGCTTTATCAGAGGCTGCAGCTGGCGGGGACAAGGAGGAAATGCATGAATATGGAGAAAGACTGAAGCCAAAGTGACTGCAGGTCTCAAAATGACTAGAGCCCAAGACTCTGGGGAAGGCTCCCTTCTGGTGACACTGAATTCTGGGAGTGCGTGAATCTGGGGGAGGGGGCCCCATGAAGTTGCTTCCTAGGTGTCATCACACAAAGCAAAATTATTCATTAGTATGTTTAAAAAGTGTTCCCTACCACAAATCTACAGGTGTTCTCTTCACTTTTCCCAGCTGAAGACTCTCGCATCATCATTCCACATTTACATACAGGCTCGAAACCTGCCCTGCCTCTCATTTCCTTGGTAATTTCTTCCCTCTACTTCCTCCAACCTTCTCAGTTTCTTTTTCACTTATTCTTTTTAGAAGACAGACACTAAGGATGGAAGTACAAAAGACAAAAATTCCTCTGACAACCCATTCATCCCATTCATTCTCACATGAATATCAATTAAGCAGTTACTGTGTATAAACAATTGGACTAGATCGTGTAGGAGATTCGAGTGGAGAAGATTAAACTATTTGCCACCATACCTTCCCATTCTACTATCTGAAGTTTTCTTTACCAAACTCTTCCATCAGTTCTAGCTTTTCCCTATTAAACTGTATTCTTCCAGGGACTCCTCTGTGGAATCTACTCTCATCTGTCCAATCCAGGTAACACTGGAGTTAAGACTTCTCCAGCCAAGGCAAAAGCCATAGAGAACTGGACTCCTTAGTATCTGTCAGGAGGTTTCTGTCTTGTTTAACTAGCCTTTCTTCATTCATGATTAACGTGATTATAAAAGGTGACATGGAACTAGGAGAGGATCAATGCAGTGCCTGGTCCCAGAAGACAGGACTATGCAAAAAAGAAGAGGACCCACCTGAGATACAGAAAGAAAAAGTGACAGATGAGTAAGGAGTGTGGCACCCTGGAAAGAACTCAACAGAAGGCAGGAGTCGGGGCTAACGGGCACCGTGTTCTCCCACCTACTTTGCCACGTGACTTAGCAGACCCCTTTCTCTTTTAGGCTCAGTCTTCTCACCTATCAAACAAGAACTGTCTGGAAAAGGAAGACTTAACAAAAGCCACAAAGAAACCAGCCACTCAGAAATGTATATCCAGCATGCTCTGGTCCTTAGGACGCAAGATGTCATTAGAGAAATAAATTAGAAGACCCGTATTGTGCTGGAGGTGGCAGCAATAGAAACGGGAATGCGGGAGACAAGGCTGTATTTGTCACAGGTGTTCGGTGGCACCGAGGGCAAACATTAAAAGGAATTTAACTTGAGAATGTGATTTTCCCCCCTTGTACTAGTCAAAGTTCAAAGGAGCAGGAACTATAGTTAGAAATATTATTTTTAGACATCTGACCTAAGGAGTGCAAAATCCTTTTAAGCTATACATTACAAAACTCTAAATTAATGAACTACATGTTGGTACATCAAAAACTGAGCCGGAGCCATAAGATTAATGCAAATTAATTTGAGGTTTTACCATAAAATTATTGTAAAACTCTAAGGCAAAGATCAGACTGCCCATTCATTTCAACCCTGGCCAGGGACCCATTGGTCTACTGAGTAGCAGCCGGGATGAGGGCAGCTGGTGGAGAATTACAAGTCAGTGACCTTGTTTCAAAAGTCAGAGGGCACTTCCCTTTAGAAGCAGCACACTGAAAGTCAAACAACACGGAGAAAGCTGGCTGCGCCCTGGGCAGCGACGGCATGCACACTCATAAAGCCTCTCATGGGCTGAACAGGGTGAACCCAAAAGAAAGAAAGAAGGCACAGGGCATATAAAGGGAATTAACAGAAATATAAATGCAAACAGCCAATTAACCTGTGTAAGCACAATTCTCACAAATTAAAATTAAAACGAGATTCCATTTTCTACCTTCCATCTGGTAGATATTGAAAAGTTGATTAAGATGTTGGTTAAGAGTATTATAATCTTACAGCTTTTTTAGAGAACAATTTGGCAACACCTATCAAAATCTTAAATCAATTCCAGCTAGTGCACTTAACTGCTGTTTACAATAGCAAAAGTCTCTAACTCAAATGGTTCAGGAAAAAAAGCATATGCCTAAATGTGTGTATAAAAATATATACACATGGGGGGAGGGAGAAAGGAAGAAAAGATAGAAAGTAAATGAGGCAAAATGTAAATAACGGGTGACTCTGGGTGGAGTGTGTGGGTATTTCTTATACTGGGTCTTGCAACTTCTCCATACGTTTGAAAATTGTATTAAAAGAAAAAAAAAATCACGTTTAAAAAACTTCAAAGGAAATGAGGTAGAGATTAATGAGTCTTAAGATAGAAAGTTCTCCAAGACATGATGCTAAGTGGGAGAAAAAAAAAAAAAGCAAATGCCAGAACAATATAAACAAAGGGAAATAGTATTGAGAGAAGGGGAGGTGATGACACTGTTCATACTTTACTGAATGTAGTTATAAATTACTTATATAAAAATTCCAAGCAATTATGCATTGCTTATGTTTAAAAAGGGAGGTGTGTTAAAAGGTCTGCAGTTGTTAACATCAATAGAACAGATTTGTTTATGGGGGTGGGGAATGGGCTCTCGATACCTACAGCTGAGGTTCTCACCCACGGGGTGTGCCCAGAGCTGTACCTCTAGGGGTGGATGTGGGCTGAGGTAGCGTGGAACCACGGGGACTCTGGGATTTGTCACAGGGCCTGAGACAATGACTAGCATCTTCTGGACAGGGGCAGGGATCTAAACTGGGTAAGTGTCCAGCCCCAAATCCTAATGTGCCCCCTGCTGAGAAACATGATAAAATAGTGCTATCGTGTATAGATGATGTAGTTAAAACCAAAACCCACAGTGAAATCTTTTAGAAGAACAGAGAAGTGGTACTTGTGTGGATATGAAAATATATCTAAGGAGTATCATAACATGAAAGACACAAATTATAGAATCACGACTAGTATGAGCCCACTGATGTTTTGAAAAGAGTACATTTGTATAAGATCTCTCCAAGGAAAAATCTGTTAGTAGCTATCTCTGAGTGGGTGGAGGAGACGAGGTGTTGGGGGGCTTTTACTTGTATTCTTTGTGATGTTTGAATTATTGTAAAATGTTTTACTGTCATTTAAATTTTTAAATAATACTCATTAAGAACAAATTACAGGAGAGGGGATGTGGCTCAAGCAGTTGAGCTCCTGCTTCCCACATGGGAGGTCCCAGGTTTGATCCCCGTTGCCGCCTAAAACAAACAAACAAACAAACAAACAACAACAACAACAAACGATAAAACCAACTCAGGGGAGCCAATGTGGCTCAGTGGTTGAGCACTGGCTTTACAAGGTCCTGTGTTGCATCCCACAGAACCTAAAGATAAATTTCAAATCAAGCTAAACAACCTCACACAGAATTGGAACTAAATATATGTAACTATAAGACTAAAATATACTATAAACAGAAAAATTTAGTAATGTATTTTTATTTATTTCCCATTTTGCATTATAAAACCAAATTTATAATGAAACCTAGGAAAAGGACAGTAGTTCTTAAATTTTGTTATGTATTATCATCCCCTGGGGGGTTTCTTAAATGCAGATTGCTGGGCCCCAACCCCAGAGTTTCTGTTTCAGTGTGGGGGCCGGGTACGCTGAAAATGTGCATTTCTAACAAGTTCTCAGGTGATGTTGAAGGTCAAAATGAAAAGAGAAAACAACAGCCCCATCATGTCCCAAGCTGGCTCCTAAGCTGGGAGTATGGCTCTAAAGTTGCCAAAGTCCTAATCATCCTTGAAAATTTCTTGAGTGTGGACACCCTCCCTGGCTAGAACACAGAGCCCACAGGCCCCCCTCTCCCTGTGGAGATACGTGCTTGTCCAGAGCTGGCTGGGCTGAGTCCCTAAACTTCTTCGCCAGTGACTTGTGGCTCTCACACTTAATTTGTTTTCACATAAACCATATTTCAGTATGATTCCCAAAGGGGAGCTGATGCCTCAATGAAACCAACATTGAAGGCTTTTTGAAATTTCTGAAAGGCTCTAAGGTTAAAAATAACTGTCAGACCAGGTATAACTGAGAAAAGGGGGAAAATGGAAAAAAAAACAAAAACAAAAGCCCTCTAGGACTAACTCCTAGCTCCATTTTAAAGAGACCCAAACTGGAAGTGGCAGGTGACGTATTACGTGTGCACTTCTTACAAAAGAGAGCTCCAGAAGGGGGTGGTGCTTCAAACAAGTAGCAAATGACCATACCCCACTACATCAGTGAGTGGCAAATAACCTTACATTTACCAGTTTTAAAATGAAATGTTTATGGTTGGTATGTTTTTAAAGATTCCCTTTTGGCTGGATAAGAGCCTCCTCTCCCGGCAGCTCTGTGACCAGAGCTCTGGGCTGGAATTCTTAAGTACAATGAGCTTTGGGGTCCACTGGGTGCACCTCAGGAAGGAACCAAGGAGAGCATATGCAGAGGCCTTACAATGTCCTGCCTTGAGGATACCGAGCAAATGCTGGAAAGGGGGTGGTGGGATATAGTACATCTGTTTGCTTCAAAGGTTTACTCTGGCTGCTTGGGTTCAATTTCAGCCTCTGAAATCTTTATGTATGTAAGGAGATTTGCTCCCTGTGAGGAATCATTTGGATAATATATGTGACAGAACCCAGCACGGGGCCTCTTATATAGAAGGTGCTCAATAAAAGGCTGGTTTTGAATCTAAATCCTTTTTGATAAAACCTTCATACCCACTCACCTTTGGACTATTTGCCTTTGCAAAACTTCCTCTCTTATCAATCGGACATTTCCTGGCAGGGTCCGACTTAGCAGCAACTGCCTGTGGCCAGGGTCTCCTGACTGAACTTTCCCTGGGGTTAGTTTCTTATTTCAGCTCCTAAATAATAAATGGCCCTCCAGGGCCAAGGGGGCCTTCTTTCTAGAGCGTGGCTGGTGATCTGGCACTTAACCTTCCCTGATCATCATAGAGAAAATGGAGAGAGAGCATCTGTTTCATATTCTTATTGTTGAGAGGAAACTATACACCAGTTCCTTGGCAACTCCAAGTTTTCCGAAATGGCTTTTCCCAGGCGCTTCCTTTGATGGAATGCTCTTGGGATGCAGGGTAGGTAGTTCCATGAGGCATGTTAAGGCATTTCCCCAGCCATTTTCTTACTAAATCTCTTCGGTGATGAGAGGCTGCAACTGAGGAGTTTGAGTCCATTGGCTATTCCTAGAATATCTAGCAGCCATCCCTACATGGTAACGTGGACAAGGTCTAGTGCTAACAGATTTTTTTTTTTTAGCTTGCTAATGCATTTTTTTCAAATGCCATACTTGTGGAATGGTGATCAAATATCTGAATTCAGGAAAGAACAAAATAATGGCAATCCAGCTTTTAAAAGCACATGCTCCTTTTATAAGATTAATTCATTAGGCAATTTAAAAAGCAAGGGGAAAAATCATTAATTTACTGAAAAAGGAGTAGAAAGAAGAGAGCTGCACTGCCTAATTTTTAAGTTTCCCACATTTCTGACTGAAGCAGTATCGTCATCGTTTAAACCTGTTTCATAATTAAAAGTTAAAATTTAAATACACACACTGTTATTCTGAAAGTGTAATCATGTGTTAAAATGCTCCAGAAACATTCACTCTTTTGGTTAACAGATATTCAATGTTAAAGTGGCAAAAACTTCCCTCAATCACAAATGATTAATGTTTGCAATGGGAGATGGTTCATTTCCCAATGACTCCAGGAGTATCTGCTTCAATCAGTTTTAGAAAAACAAAGCGGTTTTCTTATATAGCTCTAAAAGTAAAAACAAACAACTGCTTTAAAACTTACAAGTGTGGACCAACAATCCAAGAGCGTGCCAGGGCCTCGTCCTTCATGCAGGACGGTGAATAAGTGGTTTTCTGGGATTTGTCTGTTTCCAAGCCCACATACCCCTATTATTTTGAGAGCATTTCTTCCCTCCTTCCCTCCATCAGTTTAGGCCAAGCCAGTGATAAGCCTGCAGAGGAGGGTACATCACAGTCCCGTTCTCAATGAGCATACTCTCCTGGAAGCACTGTATCCACAGATATGTACAGAACACTTACTACGTGGCAAGGGGCTGTCCCGGACAGGGGACTTATCCCCAGAGAAGCAAAATCCCTTCTACACCTTACATTCTAGTGGAGGAACAAAGGGATAAGGTGAGAGGAGCAGGGAAGCAAAGCAACTAATTCACTCAAGATGCCAAGGGTGGCCCAGGTGTCTACAGTGTCACTTGACTTGGCCATTGGGTTCTTTCAAAGAGCAAACTCCAACAGGAGGCTCCTGTGGGAAGAAGCACTGCTATTTCTTGTTAATCCGCAAGCCTGATTTAAAATCATGGCCATAGGGATATCCTTCACCACGGTCCTAAAAACTCCCGAGTCTTGTGGTCTAAGTGGGAGGTACATTCTCAGCAGTGTGCATGACCCATGGCTACTCCAAACCAAGCTCAAGGTCAAAGTGAGCACAAGGGGCAAAAGAGCAGTGGTTCTGGAAAGGGATGGTTACAAGGGTCTTGGAAATACAGTGCTACCTGCACCCCAAGCCACTAACTTCACAAAACAAGATTGAAAAATTTAAGGTTCAATGCTTCTATGACTCTTTTGGTTTTAAGCAAAGCCACCCTCATGTACATTAAAAAATTTTGAAACAGGAATAATAAAAAAAGGAAGTCACCAACTCTATGTAAACAGGAGCCATTACCCTCCTTATGCAGAAAATAAGAGGAATGAAGCCTTTTGTGGTGAAAGCAGGATGCGGAAACGTAAGAGGGGCACAGTAAACTTTGAAAGAAAATGAGCGAAGAGGATGAAGGCTTAGCTGGCCATGGTGAACAAGTAAAGCTGGGCTTCCTGGCTCACAGTAGGAGACCGTGGTCAAACTTTGGGTTTAGGCCCCTCATAAAAGTATATGAATACACAACTTCAGTGGACAATGAAAGAGGGACTATGCATTTCCTGAAGCCTTTGTGTTCTTTAAATTAAAATACATATATATATCTATACGCGTCTCAGGACCACTACTTGCTAGAGCAGGAGCTGGCAAGCTTTTTCTGTAAATTGTCTTGGCTTTGCAGGCTACACAGTCTCTGTCACAATGTCCCTGAAGACAGAAAGCAGCCACAGACAGTGAGTAAATGAATGGGTGTGGCTGTGTGCCAACGCCACTTTATGGGCAGTGAAATTTGAATTTCTTGTATTTTCATGTGTCACACAATATTCCTCTTGATTCTCACCCCCGCCCCCCTTCCAAACATTATAAATGTCAAAACCATGCTTAGCAGCAGGCCTTATAAAAACGGGGTGGGCTGGGTTTAGCCCATGGACTGTGGTCTACAAGCCCCGTCCCCGAGGCCCACACGTGGCCCAGTCGTGTTTGCAGCACTGAGCCCAGCACAGTGCCCGGCCCAAAGGAATCGATCGAGAGTGAGATGTTCGTCTGTCAAGTGGAAGCAGCAAGCAATGACCATGATGGAACAGGAATCAATGCACTCGCTCTCGTTCCATCTCTGCCTCCAGGTGTCTATGGGCTTCACCATCTCTCTGGGCTTGACCTCCCTCGTCTGTGACATGGGGTGTGGCTACATGGTCTCTAGAGCCCCTGCTGTCTCTGAGCTTCTACGATCCTTCATTTACAAATAAGTTACAGAAAACTACATATGAGTAGAGGAAAGGCCAACAACACAGGAAGGCAAAACTTTTAGAGTTGGGAAGAGAAGCAGTACTGGGTGAAACGTGCATATCTGAAAAACACTAGCTAGATGGCAACTTGCTGTCCAAAGGCAAGCACCAGCTTTCACTTCCTATTCCCTCTTCATTGCCATGTGAGTGCCAGCCAAGACTGACACCGCTGAGTGCACCAAAGCAAGACAGTTAAAGAGTCTTAGGGTGAACAATTCTCTTTAGAGGAAAACATCCACCCAAGCAAACAAAAACCATTTTATTTTGCTCTCATTTTTTACCAAGCTTGGGCTGGAGGTGACATATGCATATAGAGACAGGAATGACACTGCATCATAGAGGGCAAGGGGAGCATCGCAGAGAAGGGGTGGCCTTGACCTGGAAAGAAGACTCAGAGTCACTCGGGAGTGAGTAAAGGGAAAGCGAGGTGCTACGGCAGAGAATGGCAGACTGCTGAGACAGAGGGGCAGTAGAGGAGCAGGCAAGGGCTGGCCAGAGACATGGGCGCACCCTGGGCATAATCAGATTGGCAACTGGGCAGCCCCCAGTCCCACCACCCTCCACCATCCAAGAATGACAGAAAATGGGTGGAAGCCATCAAAAGACAGCAGGCAGGGAGATCTGTTAGAAAGATATAGCAGGGAAGGCATTATCAGGGCCTGAGCTGTGGCAGGGACAGTGGGTGGGGATGCAAGAAATACGTCATCGAATTCTGTGAAAGCTGGTGGCCAGCTAGGCATCACAAGGTGAGGGGAAGGCAGCTGTCTACGCCAATTCCCAGGAGTTCTGGCTTAGAAGCCTGAGAAGGAGATGGCACAACCAACTAGGATGCAGACTCCAGAGGAGAAGCAGGAAGAGTGAGACAGAAAACACCACCCATGTTCAGTGGGCTCCTACCCTGAAAGAATGAGCAAGGGAACCAGCTATTAGAGAAACAAACCCAAACCTGGAGGCTCTACTGGGTGAATGAAAGGCATTTCTGGTTATTCAAATGTGATGGCAAAATAAGGAGCATGATTTCTAATCTAAAAACCATGACACTTAAAAAATTTAAGTGGATTTTCAGCATAATGCTCAGAGAGTCTATGAGATAAAGGCATATGGTTTTAGAAGGAAACTTGCTATAAAAAAATTGCCAAGCATAACCTCTTTAGAATGAGATGCTATTTAAAGTAAGTTCAATGTGGTGGCAGTTTTCAGACAGCAAGTTAAATAGAGATAGCCAAGTGGAAAGCAAAAATGCCAAAGCCATAAGGTATAGAAAGAAGGAGCCTCCAGAATCTCTCGAAGGCTCTGGTAGACATCTGTGGGAAAGAGTCTGCAGAATACCCCAGGCTAACATCACCAGAGGCCTGCTCTCCAGAGTGGGACCACCATATAAGGACTAACACCCACCCCTCTGAAATAATCACAATGCCCACTGAGGGGCCCCGAGACTCACCTTTCCCATTAACGGCTAATCCCGTGGCCATGGCTGCTGTCACCGGGCCGGCCACCTGAGACCCCAGCGGGTGGATCCGGGGTCTGCTGCCCATCCTTGCTCTCTCGGCACCAGGGCCCAGCAGAGCGCCAACCGGCTTCTCGGCGGCCACCTCGGGTGCCACTGTGTCCTCCTGGCCCTGCTCCACGGCATCCAGCTTCTCGGGGCTCTCGTTCTGAAAGCCGTCGACGGCTGTCCTGCTTTTAATGGGGCTTTTAGGCACTAGGATCTTTATTCCTGATTTTGCGAGGTCCATGTTCTTCCTGTTGGAGAGGGACGGAGCTGCGTTTTTCCTGAACTTCGGGCTGGCAGCAAAGAGCTGGCTGTTTTTTGGTTCGTGGTCTTTGCCGATCACTAGTGATTTAGGAGAGGTCTTAGAGAAGCTGCTGTTGGTGGATCTGGAAATCTGTTTCCTGGCATTGTTGGGCGAGGTCCTGTTTGTCCTGGTGAACGTGCCTTCCTTCTGCTTCTCGGTGTGGCGCCGGTTGAAGTCATGGATGTACTCTTCGCAGTTCACGAGGTGTTGCTCTGGCTCCCAGGTGTCGTCCTCGCTGTCATAGCCTTTCCAGCGGACCAAGTACTCGGTCTTCCCTTTTTTGTTTTTCCTTTTGTCAACAATCCTTTCAACCTGTGTACGAAAGAAAAGTTTTAGAAATCACATTTACTATGTGAAAAAAGTGCAAGTTTAATCACAAAACATCAAAATTAATAAAAACCACAATAGACAATGAAAAATGATCTTCTTTTATTCCCCCCATGATCTGGAAATAAAATCACAATAAAGAACTCCTACCAATCAACAACAGAAAGACAAAAGACCTAATTGAAAACTGAGCAAAGGACCTGAACAGACATTTCTCCGAAGAGGATATACAAATGGCCAATAAGTGCATGAAAAGGTCTCAACATCATTAGCAGGTAGGGAAATGCAACTCAAACAACAATGAGATACTACCTCACGCCCACTAGAATGGCTACTGTTTAAAAAAAAAAAAAAGAAAGAAATATAACAAGTGCTAGAGAGGATGCAGAGAAATAGGAATCCTTATGCACTGCTGGTAGGAATGTAAAATGGTGCAGCTGCTATAGAAAACAGTTTGGTGGTTCCTCAAAAATTTAAACACAGGTTTACCACATGACCTGGCAATCCCACTTCTAGATATATACCCCAAAAAATTGAAAGCAAGGACTCAGATATTTGTGCACCAATGTTCCTAGCAGCATTTTCCACAATAGTCAGAAGATGGAAGCAACCCAGGTGCCCATCAATCCGTGAATGGATAAACAAAACGTGGTGTATACACACAATGGAATACTCAGCCCTAGGAAGAAATGAAACTCTGATGCAGGCGACAACATGGATGAACCTTGAAGACAAGGTGCTGAGTGAAATAAATCAGACACAAAAGGCCAGATATTGTATGGCTTTACTCATATGAAATATCCAGAGTAACAAATTCATAGACAGAAAGCAGATTAAAGATTACCAGGGGCCAGAATGTGGAGGGGGAGGGGGAGGAGGGGGAGTTATTGCTTAATGGGGACAGAGCTTCTCTTTGGGGTGATGAAAAGGTTTGGTTAATAGATGGTGATAGTAGCACAATATTATGAATGTAACTAATGTCAGTGAACTGTACACATGAAAATGATTAAAATGGGAAATTTTGTGGTGTGTGTACATATACATACAATAAAAAATAAGTAAATAAAATACTTGTCAATTTCCTTAGAATTAAATCAAGCAAAAGGCAAACATTTTATATTCACAAGAGATGGACATACATTTGGTAGACTGGGAGGGGGGATTAAATGGGCTATTTTTAACACCTACACTAAACCCTGTACAGATGAACTGGTTTTCACAGTAACAACTGGATCAGTACTCGTCACCTATCACCTTCTGCCAAATTGTCCCTAGGTGACCAGCTGCAGGCACCTAAGCAATCATTTGGCGACAAGCTACAAGGGGCTGAGAATCTTCTGTTATGTGGAACTGGCTCCTTCAGGGAACATATGCTTGATTTTACAAGTATCATTCTAAAGCACAAAGTGAAAACTGAAAAGGGTCAAGAGAAAACAACACTGTATTATAATAAAATGGTCTAGAAAGTCTTCAGGTTATTTACCCCCAAATCTTCGTTTTAATTAATTTTACTCTACACTCTTTAAAGAAGACACTCTTATTCACTGAATGTGATGGGTAATATGTCCTGTGTCCAATTCATAATAAATCCACACAGCACTGCTACGTAAGCATGTTGGCTGTGCTGACAAATACTATGACCGTATCTTCCTAAGCGTCAATGGAAGGGAGTCACCTCTCTGATGCACATGAACACAAAGTATTTGACATTATGGCCCCATATAGTATTGGAGAAATTCCTGGAATCTGTTGTTGCTACATCTCCATTGAATATAAAAACCATTAGCCTGCTTCCCTGGTAGCAGCATGCAGCTCTGCACCTTTAGGTAGAGAGGCCTACCACTGCCAGATAGCAGCTCCCTAAGGAAATAAAGGCCTAAGCCCATCAATTATCGAGAGCATGAGTAAATTTCTGTCAAAGTTACATGGTAGGACAGATGATGGTTGGACAGTTCTCTGACATCCCAAAATGCAAGGCTAAGTGAGTATAATGATAGACAATTTTGGACAATGGGAGAATGTCCCTTTCATCCCATCACTTCCCCTACTTAAAAAAAAAAAAAAAAAAAATCACCAATGTATTTATCTGGGATATGGAAAATTAATACTCTTAACTATAGAACAGACTAAAAGTAAATATGCATTATTGCTGCCATGCAAAAAGGATTAAAAGGATAAGGAAAGATCTTGTTACACCAGAAGGCAGATTTCATGCCTAACAGATCTCCAGAGACTCAATAATTAATGTCAGATCTGCATATGGGAGTTCACAGACCATAACATAGAGAGACAAGATTTTAAAATGATTTTTTTCATCCTTCACCTGTGAATAGTTATTTGTAAGGGCCTAAGTATTTCAATTTAAGTAAAAGATGTATTTCTAGAAAATTCCATGTAAATCAATTTCATGGCAGGAACAGTTTTAAATGCAAGGGATAAAGAGATTATCTCTCAAGGGAAAACTATGTTTCATACTTCTTTTCTAAGTCAATTTCCATTCCAAAAGCATTAAGTATGCCCTTTTCCTTCCCTCTGTGTCTCCTTAAAGCTGAAGCAAGGGACTGGTGAAAGACAGTGGTTACCTGTTAAGAGGTCCTTTCTCCTCCTCCTTTTACCTTATCAATAATGTCCCCCTCCAGGGCTAATATCCCACTGGAACCTCAATTTCCAGCATCCCACCAGGCTCAAACTTCTCAATATATATATACAAAATTCAATTGCAGTTCCATACACTGGAAAAATGTACAAAGTGAAATAAAGAAAGATTCCATTTACAATAGCATCAAAAAGAATAAAATAAAATATTTAGGGATAAATTTAACAAAAGAAGTGGAAGATGGATACACTGAGAACTGCAAAGCATCACTGAAAGAATTAAAGAAGATCTAAATAAATGGAAACACCTCTATGTTCATGGACTGAAGACCATATTTATTGTTAAAATCACAATACTCCCCAAATTGATCTAAAGAATCAGTACAATCCCTACTTAAATCCCAGATGATTTCTCTGTAGAAATAGATAACCTCAATCCTAAAATCCACATGAAATGGTAAAGGACCCAGACTAGCAAGGTCCGTCTTGAAAAAGGAGAACTAAGTTGGAGGACTCATGCATCCCAATTTCAAAATTTAACACAAAATTGTAATAATCAAGACATGAGGTACTGCCATAAGGACAGACATACAGGCCAATGAATTAGAACTGAGAATTCAGAAATAAACCCTCACATTTATGATTAATCTATTTTGACATAGGTGCCAAGACAATCCATTGGAGGAAAAAACTGCCTGCTCAACAAATGCCATTAGGATAGCTGGATTCCCACATGCAGAACAATGGAGCTGGATCCCTACCCTACATCATATACAAAAATTTAAAATAGAGTCAAGACATCCATGCAAAAACTAAAACTATAAAACTCTCGGGAGAATACACAGGTATAAACCTTTGTGACATTGGATTAGACAATAGTTTCTTAGGTATGAATAAAAAATACAAGCAACCAACAACAAACTAGATAAACTAGACACTTTCAAAACTACAAACTCTTGTTCTTCAAAGGATACCATCAAAAGAGTAAAAAGAATGTATAAAATGGGAAAAGCATTGCATATCATTTATCTGATAAGGGACTTGCATCCAGAATACAGAGAGTTATAACTCAAGAATAAAGAGATAAATCACCTAGTTAAAAAAAATGGGCAAAGGATCCAAAAAGACATTTCCATTTCTTCAAAAAAAGATATACAAATGGCCAATAAGCACTTGAAAAGATGCTCAGTCATTAAGGAAATTCACATGAGATCACACTAGGATGGCTATACAACTAAGATATAGATAGATAGATAGATGATAGACAGATATTTTAATAAATGTTGGTGAGGATGTGGCAAAACAAGATCATATGCTGCTGGTAGGGATGTAAAATGATGCGACCACATTGGGAAACATTCTGGCAGTTCCTCTAATGGCTAAACATAGGATCTAGGAATTTCATTCCTAAGTATCTAATCAAGAGAAAGAAAAAACATGTCCCAACAAAATTTTGTACACAAATGTTTATAGCAGCATCATTCATAATAGCCAAAAGGTGGAAACAACTCAAATGCCCACTGATTGATGAATGGTTAAAACAAAATGAACTGTGAATATTCTCACTGTCCTGATTTTGTGATAATCAGGGTAGGCTAAACATTCGCTATATTAGAAACCATGCATGTGTCCTCAGACCTAGTTTTTCTCCCTGGGTCTGGCTTTTAGAATGCTGGTGATAAACTAAGCCTGATTTATTATATGACCATCCTGTATGGGAAAAGACTGAAACTCTGGGTATGTTTGGTCAACATTAAGAGATATAGCAGGGGGACAGATGTGGCTCAGGTGGTCAGGCGTCCATCTCCCATATGGAGGGACCTGGGTTCAACCCCCGGACCTCCCAGTAAAAATGAAAAAAAAAGAAAAATACAGAAGGCATGTGGGCCACCAGGCCCATGCGCAGGTGAGCCGCCAGGCCCTGTGAGCAATTCAGCAAGATGAGGATGTAACAGGAGAGTGACACAAGGGAGAGCCAAGATGAGACGCACTGAAAAACCAGGAACTAAGGTGGCGCAGGTGGTAGTAGGATGCTTCTCTCCCACATCGGAGATTCTCTCCCACATCGGAGATTCCGAGGATCGAATCCCAGTGAAGACAGGAGGAGAAGGATGAGATGAGGAGAGGGCAGGAAACAGACATAGAGAGTTGCCCAGCGAATGGACACAAAAACAGCAAAAACGGGTGTGTGTGGGGGTAAAAATGGATAAAAGTAAATTAATAAATCCTTAAAAAAATGTATAGGGGAGGAAGATGCAGACTATAGTTGGTAGTAATACTTTGACGATGCTCTTTCATGATTTGTTAACAAATGTTTCATAACAACGCAAGGTGTTTATGGTGGGGTGATGTGTGGGAGCCCTGTATAATGTTATGCATGTTTGTTTTGTAAGATCACGATGTTTACTGAACACTTATAGTTTATGTATGTTCACGTATGAATGATATACTTCAATAAATTGTTTAAAAAAATAAAATAAAACAAAAAGAATGACATACTGATACATGCTACAAAATGGACAAAACCTTGAAACATCAGGCTAAACAAAAGAAGCCAGTCACAAAAGACCACATAGTATGTGATTATTTATATGGAATGACCAGGACAGGCCAATCTAAAGAGCCAATACACAGATTTATGGTTGCCTGGAGATGAGCCTGGAGGGCAGGGTGGGATGGAGAGAGCAAAAGTGATGAAAATGGTCCAAAATTGACTGTGGTGATGGATGCAAAACTCTATATATACTTTTGGAGGAATTGTATGATATGCAAATTAATCTCAAGAAAGTGTTTTTTTTTTAAAAAAAGGCAGAGACAAAGACATTTTCAGATGAATAAAAGATCTTGCTACAACTACGTCAAGAACCACGAAGGACCTGGGATTTTTACTATTTGTAAGCTAACAAGTTAGCTTTTGACATTTTCATGGGTGCCAAAAGAACACAAGAAACTACTCATTAGAGATAAAGTACTTTATCGCCCACATTAATAACAGTTATCAGAGTACAAGCATTTCTTGTACAAGATATCTGAGCCCCAATTCCCACAGGGTGATACAAAGAGGGCCGGAGGACACCTGCCGGTGAAGTAGGTTGTGTTACAGGTAAGGAACTCTGAGCTTGGGGAATCAAAGTCTTTTATAACAGGCAGTAAGCATGCCTGCCTGTCCTATGTCTGTTGTCCACGGCAGTAAGCAAACCTGTCCCTTGGGTCTGAAGGGAGACTCTATCTTTGTCTCCAAGGCTGCTTGCTATACCAACACCATTGAAAAGCTGGTCCAGACAGTGCCTCTGTTCCCAAGGCATACAGAAATACAAGAGACCCATAGGATTGTCTTTCTACACCATCTGGGATTCTGAAAAATGTTTTCACTCCACCAGCTACTCTGATCAATCTGACCAACAGAGGCTGGGGTCAAATCCATTCAATTTTCTCCTATCAACATTTAATTGAAGCTACTATCAAGGCTGGGGTCAAATCCATTCAACTGTCTCCTACAACATTTAATTGAAGCTATCAACAGGACTCCAAATAGCAGGATAAGGCAACCTGCAACACTGACCTTAACCACGCCTCCCAGTATCCTAAACCACACAGCTGAACAAATTCCATCAACGATCAGCATCTAGCTGAGAAAGCCAGTCAGTTTCTGGACTGACATTTCCCCTTTGCCTGGGGCACCAATACGTGTACAACAGGAAGCATGAGTGATTGCGTGAACTCTGTCTTGACCTGCAAGAAGGAAGTCTGGACAATTCTATCCTCCCTTAACAACCCCAGCCAGTGAGTTGAGGCTGACCTGACTATCTTCCAAGTGCTGAGGTGATGTAATTGATCACTTCAGACAAAGTTAGGGACATATTTCCTTTTTCCTACAGCTCTCAGAGTAAGGAAAACAGTCTGAGAAATGTGTCTAAATATCATTCTAGGGAGCTCCAACAAGTAATCAAAGGTAGTCTTATTTTGAACAGAAGTCTAGGGTTCTATATTAGTGCTATGTGATATTGGTTTTTCCTTCACAGTGGAAGATCTCTTGTACTCTTAAGGTGGGAGGGAGACAAGTCAGTACTTGGTTTTCACACAAAATATACAGTCTCAATGGTGCGGGGATAATGGGTCCTGAAAAGTACTGTTTATAATCACTGGGGTTCCAAGTGGGATTTTCATCATGAAGACACAGGCTGACTGCCTCTGATGTGGCCTTCCGGCTGGCTGATAGATCTCAGGTCCCCAGTTCAGTTCAAATAATTGAGTCATCCTTATTTTTGGAAGGACTGCCTGAAGGCAGTTCATCCAACTGTCCTCTCTGTCCACCCAACCAGCCAGGTGGCAGCTGCCTGTCCCTATGGGATGACTGAGCAATGGCTATGAAAATGGGATGGTGAAGATACCTGGAGGTGTTAACAGGTTTTTGTGTGCAGGTACAAGAGTTCGAGCCATCCTCTGATGCTCCCGACAGATTTCTCAGAATAGCGTCAGTCCCGTTGTCAATTGTACGGCCAGGGACGGCAGAGTCAAAAGCTAAATTTAGGCTCCTTGAAAAAATTCAGGGGAGCCACGCCATTGCAGCAAAGCGCATTAACATCCCTCCCTCCCAATTATCAGAATTGTTGTTCCCCACTACCACAAAATTGGCATTTTCTATTCCAGTAGCCATTTTCACCTGTTTAGCCATTGTACCCTACACTCTCACTCAGACCTTTGGTAAAGAAGGGTCTGGTGGAATAGGAATCGAGTGCATTTGTGCATAGCTTCAGAGACCTATTACATCCCCCACTTTGGCCAATGTGGGCCACCATGGGGTAACACACTGAACAGTCATATTAAACTAGGTTGACTCAAATCTTATTATGTTTGGAACCATATCAATCCAACAAAGATAATCTAGGTGGCTGAAATGGAATTGAGTTTGAATTCCCTCTGCCCCTGTTTAGCCAAGCTGCCAGTATTGGGTTGCTGTTAGGGGAAGAAAAAAAAAAATCCAGGAATGCTACGGACAGAATCTACAATTTTTGAAATAGGTGTATTTAACCCCCCACAACTTTTATCCTAATCATGACCCAGAAAGGAGCTGAGAAGAAATGATCCTTTCTGGGGACAGCTGCATTTCAGGACCCAGCTGTCTCACTAATAAGTGTGGACCAGGAAGAGGTGACGGAAGTTGTCAGAAGTCAGTGTTAATGTATTTGTGAGGAGACTCCATAATACCAGATGCCTGGGGAAGGAGGGTGCGGAGAGCCAGTCTGCCAGGGAGCAGGCGGAGGCAGTACTCCATGAGATGTGGTTTCCTTCTGTCAGCCAGCCAGGTAAGCGTTCAGCAGGGATCACAAGCCTGGCAAACAGTGGGAGCCTCTGCATCAGAAACACAGAGTCCTTTACTTTGCGCCCTTCTTGGTAGCATAATGGATCCAGGTGGTTTGGGGGTGGGAGAGGGTGGGGGGGTGTGCAGACTCAATTGGCAGCTTGAGCTGGTTGGTCTCCTCAGGGGCCTTCCTGTGGGTCTCTAAGTGCCCCAGACAGTCCAGTCAGTTGCTGAGCTTTCACAGCCCTAAAGAGCGGTGGCCTTTAATCTACCAAAACCTAGGTGGCAGCTCCAAAGTCAGTACAAGGGAGCAGAGTGGCTCAAGCGATGAGGCGCCTCTCTCCCACATGGGAGGACCTGGGTTCAGCTCCCAGTGCTTCCTAAAAAGAAGATGAGTACACACAACAAGCAAGTGCAAACAACGATGGGGCGGAGAAATAAGTAAATCTTGAAAAAAAAAAGTAGAAATATAACAATGTTCATCCAGGACAGTACTGAGAACTGCCTTGAATTCATTTTTGGTTCTGAACAGCCAGCAACGAGGTTGAACAGTAGCAGCAGCAGTTCAACCAACCCCATCAGTTTTCACCTTAACTGAACTATTATTAGTGAACAAGCTCCAGGAACTCCAGAAAAACTGTGATCCAAAGTTCCCACTGAGTCAGCGGCTTTACTCAAGGTGATGGAGTGGTGGATAAAGGTTCTCCTGGGGGGGAAAGCTACCACTTTTCCACATAAAGCCGAGATGTCACTAGGGCCAGCTAGCTAGGTGCCTCCGTATGTATTTCCATCTAATAACCAAGGCTTGTTTGTCCATTCCCACCATGTTAGCAGATGAGTCCAAACTGATCTCTCCAAAATGGGAATATCAGGCCGGAGAGTCATGAGGTCTCTGTGGGCCAGGTATTCAGCTTCCACAAGCGCCCGTTAGCAAGGTAACACTAGCAGCTTTTCAAAGGGGGCGCACCTGCAGCCCAGTCAGCCACAGACAGCTGGCACCTTTCCACACAAGCTGCTGGTTTGGGCCCCACTAAAAGGATGCTGATTTGTGAGTTTGCCTACATAAAGAACAAGTATTTTGAGCAGTATGCACAAAATGTCTCAACAACCAAGAGCCCAGTAAGGTACAGGCCTTCTTTCCTATGGTGGGGGTCCAAAGAGACAGAAGTTATTCTTTGAGTGCCGAAGGGTCTAAACAGTGTGAATCTGCCATGTGGTCATAAAAAAACCCATGGCAGAAAGACTTCTCAATTTTGTTGGGGTGTATCAACCACCCTTGCTGACGGAGGTGTGACCATACTGCAATCAGGACTTTTGGGACTGAGGCTTCTGGCATGGCAACCAAGAGAGCACCATCTAGAGTGAAGACTTTGGGCATCAGAGGGTAAAGGCACTAGGATAACTGCCTGCCTTTCTCTGAAGTTCCCTGGCACGTTTGGAAGGGTGTGTATCTCCATCAGTCCCCTCTGGGGACAGGGAGGCCTTGCCATGGTACCTACTCATTTTCCTCTAAAGCCAGTGGGGTTGAAGGACAGGCAGAGAGTGGGATCGGGGGTGTGGACAGAGATAGTGGCACCATACCAGTAAACAAGGTGCATTTATGTTCTTTCAAGTGGCACAGTGGCTGCTCACAGCACGGCTCAACCAGACTTCCGATGCTCTTGGTATCAAGTGGCAAGTTCATCACCAGAGATACCACCTATTTCAGTTTTGTGGCAGCCACAGCCAGGCTGCCTTCTGAGTGGGCCCACAGGTTTGCACATTTTGGCTGACTCAGGCTTGCCTTGAGCAGCAGCAACTGTGATGAGTCCAACTTAATTGTGGGCATCTGCTGCCCACAATGTCGTGATGCCATCTACCTCTTAAGCCACCATCGTCTGCAGTGGCAACCCAATCTGGGGCAGTGAGTCTGAGTACTACTGGTCAATGTCTCATCAACATCTTCCCTCCAGTGTGCATCTCAGGAAACTCTCCCTTAGAAGGCCAATCTTCCTTATGGCAGGCAGGATCACCGCAAAAATGGCTGAGATCTTTTTCCTACAGTCACCAACTGGCCCTGAGGTTGGCGGGGTAGGCTGCTGGAGATGAGCCGCAGGCAGCCCCACTGCCCTCGTCTCCCAGGAAAACCAGCCCAAGTCCTAAATTTGCCTGGTTTTTACCCATACTGGTTGTGAATTTCCCTCCTTTCACACTTAGTGTAGGTGTGTGCCTCTAACTGTTTGAAAAGGATCAGGCCAGTGAGGATGTTCTCCCACACAGAGAAGAGCTGGCAACAACCGAGGCGTTGTTTGGGCAGCTGTGTTTACAAATCCACCTCCCAATAGTCAGTTTGCAATCATCTCCCAATTTCTCCTAATTAGGCAGCAAAGTGGAAGACTATTTATTTGCCAGCTACCTATTCCCACAGATCTTACTAAAATCCTGTCAACGACCCACGGGGCCCCATCCTTTTCCCTTGGAGAAAACCACATCCTTGTCAGCATCCCACCTTCATTGCCAAAACTGTCAAGCAGTGTCATAGGTCTGAGATTTTTAACCTACTTGTAAGCTAACAAATTAGCCTGCTGTCATATCATGGATGCTGGCAAAAGACACGAAACTCCTAAGTCAGAGATAAAAGGACTGCTACTCACACCAAGAGCAGTAGCCAGAGTAGCAGCAGTTTCTTGCTCTAACTTTCTGAGCCCCAATTCTCACAGGATAATGCAAAAAAGGCTAGGTGTCACCTGCCCATGTGGTGGGTTATGTTAGAGGAAAGGAACCTTGGGGTTCAAAGCCTGAATCTTTTAGAATGGACAGTAAATGTGCCCAACCTTTGCTCTGGCAGGAGAAACTACCTCTCCCTTCTACTCAGTCTTGAAAAGATAGTCCAGAACAAAAGCAATCAGTCACTCTCTTAGCAAAATCTGCAGAAATGCAAGAGAGCAAAAGACCTATGGAAAATTGTTTCTTAACCATGTGCACTATAAGAAATGCTAAAGGAAATTATTTGGGTTAAAGCAAAAAGATAACAGATGAAACCTCAGGAGAACCAGAAATGATAAATATGTGAATAAATATAAAAGACTACACACTTTTTCTTCCTTGTAGGACAGAATTATGTTGAATGCAAAATTTTAAACACAGTTATAGGGTGGTTTAACATATACAGATGTAAAATATTTAATAACAACAAAGAGAGGTCAATTGCACTGTACTATTACAAGGCTCTTATGTTTTACATGAAGTGATACATCAGATTTTATGATGCTTCAGAATAATCTGATTGAGTGTGTTAAACCATGGCATGCTGAGCCTCACCACAGCATTTTAATTAGAAAATTAAAATGGAATAGCCATTCTTAAAAATATTAAACCAAAGAAAGCAGGAAAGGAAGAACAGAAAAAGAAAACCTGAAGGGACAACTAGAAAAAGAGAAACAAAATACTAGACCTAAACCAAACCCTATCAACAAAGTACATTAAATGTAAATGGACTAAGTATTCCACTTAAAAGGCAGAAATTGTCAAACTGGATTTAAAAAACAAGACCCAAGTATATACTACCTACAAGCAACGCATGGTAAATATAAAAAATACAGATAGGTAAAAATAAAAGAATGCAAACAATTTAAAAGCTGGTATGGCTCTATCAAAGTAAACTTCAAGAAAAGGAGCAAGACATAAAGAGAGATGTTTCTTTATGATAAGAGGGTCAATTCATCAGAGGCTATAACAGTCTGAAATGTATATTCAGCAAATAGAAGAGTTTCTAAATATATGGAGGGAAATTGACAGAAGAAAGAGTAATCTACAGTCTCAGTTGGAAATTTTAACAGCTCTCTTTCAGAAATTGATAGAATAATATATTAAAATTTTTAATAACACTGTTAATCACCTGTACCTAACTGGTATTATTTATAGAACATTACACCCACTGACTGTAGAGTACATGTTTTAAATGCACTTGGAAAAGCCACCATATGAGACCACCTGCTAAGCCATAGAAACTTAAATCTCAATAAAATTGTAAAAGATTGAAAAGCATATAGTATGGTAGGGTAATTAAAGTAGAAAACAGTACAATAACATTTTTTTAAGTGCTCCAAATATTTGCAAATTCCTCTTAAAAAACCAGGGGTCAAAGAAAAAAATCACAAATGAGAAAATATGGGTGGAAACCAGCTAAAGCGATGATGGGAAGAAAGTGTATGGCTTTAACTGCTTACATTAGAATAATGCAAAAGTCTATTTTATGTACAGTTGAAAAGGTAGAAAAGGAACAAATTTAACCCAAAGTAAGTAGAAGGAAGGAAATAATAAGGGACAGAAATAAATTAGAAAACAAACAATAGAGGAAAAGTCAAGAGATGCTCTTTTGACAATATGAAAATTGATAAATCTATGGTTAGAATGAACAGGGGGTAAAGAAAGCACATATTAAAATAAGTAATTATGAACAAAAATATGCCAATAAGTTCATCAACCTGATGAAATGGACATATGCCCTGAAAAACACAACTTACCAAAATGGGCACAAAATGAACTAAAAATATGAATAGCTATATATCTACAAAAAATAAATTTCTCAAAAACCTCTACACACACACACAACAAATTTCAGGCCCCAAATGGCTTCACTGATGAATTCTATCAAACATTTAAGGAAACTCAATTTTATACAAGCTCTTTCATTAAACAAAGAACACATTCGAATTTGTTTTATGGGGCCAGCATAATCCTGAAAGCAAAATTGGACAAAATCATTAAATTATAGATCAATATCCTTCATGAACATAGATGTAAATCCATATTAAAATACTAGCAAACTGAGTCTGAAGACATAAAAAAATGGATAATATATCACGATGAAACGTGGTTTCTCTCAGGAATGCAAGGTTAGTTTAACCTAAGAAAATTTAGCAATATAATCCACCATATTAGAGAATAATGGAGGAAAACTATATATTTCAACAGATTCATTAAAACATTACTGAGAGAAATGAAAGAAAACCTAAATGAATGTAGAGATACTCCATCTTCATGAATTAAAAGAGCAAACATTGTGAAAATATAACTTTCCCCAAACACATGTAATGATGTAACACAATCCCAACCATTATTCCAGCAGGCTTTTATATAGAAATTGACAAAATGATTTTAACATTAATTTGGAAAAGCAACAAACCTGAAACACTTCCCTGAATTAAAAGAAATCTTGAGAAAGAACTACTAGAGGAATGGCCAAACTTGAATGAAGACTTACCTCAAGCAACAGATTTCAAGAGTGTGGAATTTGCTTAAGTATCTACAAATATAGCAATGGAACGGAAGGGGAGAGAGCCTAGAAGTAGACTGTCATTTATATGGCCATAAAGTTTTATATTTTTTTTGAGACAAATCCTACTGTAATATTGGATATCCATTTGGAAAAAAGTGAAACCACAAACCCTAACACCACACACAAATTTTTTTTTTTTTTTTTTTAAAAGATTTTATTTATTTATTCATTTATCCCCCCCCTGCTGCCCGCGCTCGCCGGGTCAGCCAACCACGCCGCGCGGGCGGGCCCGCCCCCACCAGGAGGCCCCGGGAACCGAACCCGGGGCCCCCCATATGGCAAACGGGAGCCCCACTGACTGAGCCACAGCCGCTTCCCACCACACACAAATTAATTCAAGATGTATCACAGGTCCAAATATAAACACTAAAACCATGAAGCTTTTAGAGCAAGACATGGGACATTATCTTTATCACTTGGGAACAAGCAAAGGCTTCTTAGGTCCCCAAAAGCCATAACATGACAGAAAAGGAAAAAACAAAACAAAAAACCTGATAATGCAGATTTCATCAAAATGTTAAAAACTTCTCATCAAAAGACAATGTTATGAAAATGTATAAGCAAGACATGGTTAATTAATAATAATTAAATTATAATACCCATAAAACATTTATCTCAAAGGAAAGGTACACAAGACATATAAAAAATTCCTAGAACTCAATAATGAAGAGACCAAAATACAATTTAAAAGTGAGCACAAGATTTGAACAAACACTTCAAAAAAGAAGATATAGTGGCCAGCAGGCACATTAAAAAGTGTTCAACATCACTGTTCATGAGGGCAATGCAAATTGAAAGCACAAGGAAAATAATGAAAAAAATACCTACCCTATGACACAGCAATTCCAGCCATACTTATCCAACCCACAAATGAAAATATGTCCACAAAAACACCTAGACAAGAATATTTAAAGCAGCTATGTTCATAATAGTCCCAAACTAGTAATGACCAAAGTTTCCAACAACAGGTGCTTACACAAACTGTTCATACACTATAATACTACTCAGCAAAAAAAGAAATGAGAGATACATGCAGGAAAACAATTGAGTCTCAAAAACATTGTGGTGAATGAAACTTTACTCAAAAGACTACTTATTGTATGATTCCATTTACATGAACATTCTACAACAAGCAAAAATAATCTATTGCACAAAAAGGTGAGGTTGGGGAATCGACTAGGAAGAGACATGAGTGAACTTTGAGGGGGCGATAGCTATTTTGACAGATGTTTGGATTACATGGATATACGTAATTTGTTACTCTCAGCAAATTTATATAATATTTAAAATTTGTGCATGGTGTTGTGTGAACATTTTATATCAGGAAAAAAGTTATCAACATAGAACTGGCTAATAAAATACATGCTGAATGAAGTATTTAGGGTGATAATGTTTAATACAGACTTTAAAATGGGTCAACAAATAAGACAGATTGAAGGACGGGCAGAGGGATGAAGAGAGAAGTGAAAAACAAGTACATTAAAATGATAATGAGGGAAGCAGATGTGGCTCAGGTGATTGAGCTCCCGCCTACCACATGGGAGGTCCCGGGTTTGGCTCCTGGTGCCTCCTGGAGAAGATGAACAAGACAGAAAGCTGGCGTGCACTGGCAGAGCGAGCTGATGCAACAAGATGATTCAACAAGGACACAAAAAGAGGAAACACAATGAGAGACACCACAAAGCAGGGAAGTGGAAGTGGCTCAAGCAATCAAGCACCTCTCTCCCACAAGAGGTCCCAGATTCAGTTCCAGGTGCCTCCAAAAGAGAAGACAAGCACACAGCAAATGGACACAGAGAGCAGACAGTGAATACAAACAACGGGGGCGGGGGGTGGGGGGGGAGATAAAATAAATCTCGGGGGTAAAAAAAGGTAATGAAGGACTTCTGGGAAGATGGAGAGCTAGAAAGACACAGGACTCTCTTCTCTCCCAGAACAATAGCTAGAGGACAGGCTGAAACAGCCTTGGTGGGCAGGTACTCACAGAGTGAACACACAGGGGAAGAACATAGAGGAATAGAGATGGCTCCTTAGACACAGCAGAAGCCCCAGGGAGAGACACAGAAAAGTTTGCCTGATACTCTACAGCTGGCCTTGTGGAGAGAGCACAGCAGCTGAGCCTGGAGAGAAATGGAGCCCCAGGAAGAGAGGAACCCAAGAAGCCTGAACTATTGGCAGATGTCGGCAGCTATCTGGCCCTAACACATGGCAGCAGACTTTGGTGAGGTAAGTAACTTATGCTTTATGGCCTGGTAACTGCAAGCTTCTACCCCAAATAAATACCCTTTATAAAAGCCAACAGATTTCTGGTATTTTGCATCAGCACCCCTTTGGCTGACTCAAAGGGGCATACAACAGCAGACTCAAAATGACAGAAGAAAAAATAAGTGATACCAAAGATAGAACAGGTGAAATTGAAGAGAAAAAAGAACAGAGAGAAAAGTATGGAAAAAAATTGAATAGGGGCTCATGGAGTTGATTGAGAACACAAAACACAACAACATACATGTCATGGGAGTTCCAGAAGGAGAGGAGAAGGGAAAAGGGGCAGAAAGTGTATTTGAAGAAATAATACCTGAAAAATTTTCAACTCTCACGAAAGAAATGAATTTACATGACCAAGAAGCCAGAATACCCCAATCAGAATAAATCCGAATAGCCATACTCCAAGGCACGTACTACTGAGAATGTCAAACATCAAGGGTAAGAAGAAAATTCTGAGAGCAGCAAGGGAAAAGCAAACCATCACATACAAAGGACGCCCAGTAAGACTTAATGAGGATTTCTCATCAGAAACCATGAAGGCAAGACAACACTGGTCTGATACAATTAGGATACTGAAAGAGAAAAACTGCCCGCCAAGAATTCTTTAGCCAGAAAAACTGTCCTTTAAGTATGAAGGTGAATATAAAATATTCAGAAACAAACAAATTAAGAGATTTTGTAAAAACAAAACAAACAAAAAAAAAAACCACCTTTGCAGGAAATATTAAAGGAAGTTTTAGAGCCTGAAACAAAAAGACAGAAGAGGCTTGGAGGAGAGTACAGAAGAAAGAACAACAGAAAGGATAACCAAAAGAGTAAAAAGGGACAAAAACAAGATGACATATGCAAACCGAAGAATAAAATGGAGGAAGTAAATAATGCATTTAGAGTAATATTATTGAATATGAATGGACTAAGCTCCGCAATCAAAAGATAGAAGCTGACAGAATGGATACAAAAACATGAGCCACCCATATGCTGCCTACAAGAGGCTCATCTTTTTTTTTTTTTTTTTTTTTTTTTTTTTTCTGCTTAAATTGCATGTTTTATTTCTTACAATCCTAGCAAAAGCACAGAAGTCCCATCATACCCATCCCAAACTGGTTTCTAGTAGGTTAAGATTATAAGGGGGAAACGGATGTGGCTCAAGAGGTTCGGCGTCTGTCTACCATATGGAGAGACCGGGGTTTGATCCCCAGTACCTCCCGGTAAAAAAAAAAAAAAAAA
>JAKSZT010054399.1:12836004-12910940 GCA_026826555.1 Tolypeutes matacus
TAAAAAAAAAAAAAAAAAAAAAAAAAGATTATAAGGAACCCACGTCAAAGAAAGTGATGCTGAGGGCTCCCGACCTGAGGCACAAATGCATCTGCAAAACAGCTGGAAGGAAACAGTGCACTGGCCCACATCTTCAAGTAAGTTGACTTTGCAAATACAATTTGTATCCTTGAACCTGACAGTCTAGAGGGGGAGAGGTGGTGTGAGGGAGTAAAGTTGAAATTGCCTCCTATTAGCTCACCCTTTCAACATTAAACAGAGACCAAGAGAGAAATGGTTCCAACATTTCACCACATATATTTCTTCTTAAGCAGTCTAAACTGAGAATGCCATGTAAATGGGTCACTGCGAAATGCAGCAATTTAATTTTTCTCCAATCAAAATAAGAAAAAAACCAGTATGATCTCACTTCTATTAATTTTTGAAGGTTTACAGCAGTTAAAGTATTTTTGCTTCTATGTATGAAGGTTAAAAAAATCATTTTTTTTTCCCCCATAAAATACAAGAGCAACCAATTTCACCATCGAGTAAAAGTAAAAACTGGGATTCTTTTTTTAAATTAATCCCAAGTGCCATTTAGGAATTTAGTTGTAGGCTGCTGTGCTGACATCATGACAAACCAAAGTGTAGGGCTGGGTCTAGTTTTGTTTCGGTTTTCTTTTCACTATCCAATGCTCATGGATTAAGTTCTGGAAATGTTCCAATTGTAAGGCAGGGATCTTTTTGGATTCCACCACAGGTATGCTCCTTGGGTTGGATGCTGGAGGGTGAGGCACAGTTTGCCGGACCCATGTCGACTACCTAGTAGTCATCAAGGTCAAAAAATTCATCGTCTCCTCCTTGGTATTCCATTCCCTGGAAATCTACTCGGTACCGCAAGATACCTCCAATTCCACCAAATCCTTTCACAAACTGGGATCCTTCTTGCGACTTATCTGTGACAATTTCCAATGTAGCTCCAAATTTTTTATAGTTGTTAGCAAACCATTCCAGCAGGGGCATGCTCTCAATCAGCTCATGTTCCTGTCCTGTCTCTTTGTCTGTGAAATGAGATTTATCCTTCTCTTGTTCTGGGGTTAGATAGAGAATTTTCTCCTCTTCTGTGCCTTGGCAATGAAGAACATATCTCATTATATCCAGATTTTCATAGACTATTAGAATCTCTACAGCTCCCATTTCCAAAGCCTTTAGTGTATCTTCAACTCCAAAACAGTACTTGCCCGTGTCCTGGCTGATTTCATCAAAATATCGTCCTATTAATTTCTTCTCTTGAATAAACTTCACGTTGGAGAGAACTTCAGTAGATAACTCAATAGCTTGGTTGAATCCATTTTCACCGCCATAGGAGATATCAACTAATTTTAAAACTTTTGATTGCAACCTCTGATCAAACATATCAGATTGACTTAGTTCAGTTTTAAAGTCAGCTGATCCAGCTAAAACGAGACCAGCCACGTTCACTTTGTCCCCAGAAATAAACAGCTGCACAGCAGTCTCAGCTACTTTCCGAACATAGTTATGTCGTTTTTCCATTCTTAAACGGGAAAAACGCAAGGCAGACTGACCTCCTCTACCATGTTTCTTTGGGAGATCCACAGTGAATTTGTGCAGGACTTCTCTTTTGTTTCCTTGAAGTGTGCCAAAAAGTGCACCACTACCATCTATTACAATAAAGCCAAACTTACTATCATCCAAAAGTAGCGCTGTAAGAGCCTCTGTATGGAATTTGTTGTCACACAAATACAATGACGTATTAATTGGTTTGAAAGGCTCAAAGTCAATGTTGACTTTCTTTTCCTTTCCTTCTTCTGTTACAATTGTTCCACAGTAAACAACCAGACCATTTGGAGGTACTTTGTTATAAAGTTTGAGTCTTTGTTGTACAGATGTAATGGCTCCCAGGACTGAAAGGCGGTTTACTCGTGACTTAATGTTAGATGCAGTTCCAAATTCATCTGCTAACATTTTCGCCACTCGTGAAATCTGGTCTTTGGGAGGAATGATCAATGAAATCATGCTTGTGCCATTGCCGCGGGCCACCTCTAAGCTCTTGATGAGCTTCTTGATCTTCCAGATCTCCACGTTCCTGTCGGCAGCACTGGGGTCGTCCGCCATCTTCTCGCCTCCTCCTCCCTAAGGGCCCAGTCCTGGGCGATAGCGGCTGCTCCTCCCCGGCGGCGGCTCCGCGGCAGCGGCGGCTCTGACATAGGACACCGGCTCCCTCTCTCCAGGCAGCTGCATGTGTTGCAATCTCCAAGAGGCTCATCTTAAACCCAAGGATACATACCTGCTGAAAGTGAAAGGATAGAAAAAGATACTCCATGCAAGCAATAAACAAAAAAGGGTGGAAGTAGCTATATAAATATTGGCCAAAACAGATTTTAAATGCGAAAAAGTTATAAGAAATTCAGAAGGCCATTTTATATTAATAAAAGGGACAATCCACCAGGAAGAAATAGCAATCATAAATATCTGGACACCTAACCAGGGTGCCCCAAAATACATGAGGCAAACTCTGGCAAAACTGAAGGGAGAAATAGACATCTCTACAACAATCACTGGAGACTTCACACCACTCACATCATTAGACAGAACAAGTAGGCAGAAGATCAACAAGAACACAGCCTTGAGGAATATGATAAATGAGCAAGACCTAACAGACATATACAGAATGTTGCACCCAAACTCAGCATGTTATAGATTCTTCTCAAATGCTCATGAAACTTTCTCCAGGATAAACCACTTGCTAGGTCACAAGGCAGTTCTCCAAAAACATAAAAAGACTGAAATTTTATAAAGCACCTTCTCAGATCATAATGGAATGAAACTGGGAATCAATAATAGATGGGAAAGGTAAATTTGCAAATGTATGGAGGCTAAACAACACACTCAAATAATCAGCAGGTCAAAGAAAAAGTTGCAAGTGAAATCAGTAAATATATTAAGCAAATGAAAACAATAACACAACTTATCAAAAGTTATGGGATACAGCAAAAGCTGTGTTGAGAGGGAAATTTAAATCCCTAAATTCCTATATTAAAAAAGAGAGAGCTAAAAGCAAACCACTTCCAAAGCAAGCAGAAGGAAAGAAATAATAAAAGATTAGTACAGAAATAAATAAAATTGAGAAAAGAAAGAAAGAAAGAGAGGGGAGGGGGAGGGGGAGGGGGAGGGGGGAGGGAGGGAGGAAGGAAGGAAGGAAATCAACAAAACCAAAACCTGGTACTTTGAGAAGATCAACAAAATTGACAAACCCCTAGCTAGATTAACAAGAAAAAAAAGAAAGAGGCAAATAAAATCAGAAATGAAAGGGATGAAGTTACAATAGGCCCCACAGAAATACAACCTAGATGAAACAAATTCTAGATATGCACAAATAACTGACATTGATGCCACAAGAAATACAAGAACTTCACAAACCAATCACATTTAAAGAGATTGACTCTGTCATAAAAATCTCCCAACAAAGAAAAATCCAGGACCAGATGGCCTCAAAGGTGAATTCTACCAAGCATGTCCAGAAGAATTAACACCAATCCTATTTAAACTATTCCCAAAAATTGAAGAGGAGGGAAAATTACCCAACACATTTTATGAAGCCAACATCACCTGAATACCAAAACCAGATAAAGGCTCTACAAGAAAAGAAAATTACAGACCAATCTAACGAACATAGATGCAAAAACTCTAAACAAAACTTTGCAAATCAAATCCAAGAGCATATCAAAAGACTTATACGTCATTACCAAGTGGGATTTATTCCTGGTATGCAAGGGTGGTTCAATATAAGAAAATCAGTTAATGTAATACACCATATTAACAAAATTGGAAGAAAAAAAAAACACATTGGGGATTGGATGTGGCTCAAGTGGTTGAGTGGCTGCTTCCCACATGGGAGGTCCTGGTTTCCGTCCTAAAAGAACAAAACAAACAAAAAGCAAACAAACAAAAAAACTAACTCAGGGGGAGTTGATATGGCTCAGTGGTTGGGTGTGGGTTTCCCACATTCGAGGTCTCTGGCAATCCCCAGTCCTGGTACATAAAAATAAAGAAAAGAAAAAATAACCAAACAGAAAACCACACGATCATTTCGATAAATGCAGAGTAGGTGTTCAGTGAAATTAGCATCCCTTCTAGATAAAAACACTTGGAAAGATAGAAATCCAAGGAAAATTCCTCAATATGATAAAAGGCATATATGAAAAATCCACAGCCAACACTATACTCAATGGGGAAATGTTGAAAACTTTCCCTCTAAGATCAGGAACAAGACATGGACGCCCACTGTCACCACTGTTGTTCAACATTGTGCTAGAAGTTCTACTTAGAGCAATTGGACAAGAAAAATAAATAAATGAAAGCCATCCAAATAGGAAAAGAAGGAAAACTCTATTTGCAGATGACATGATCTTAATATTTAGAAAATTCTGAAATGTCTGACAAAGCTATTTGGGGTAAAATAAGAGTGCAGCAACATGGCAGATACAAGATCAACAAGCAAAAATAAGTAATGTTTCTGTACACCAGTACTGAATACTCTGAGGAGGAAACCAGGGGGAAAATTCCATTCACAATAGCAACAAAAAGACTCAGATACCTAGGAATCAATTTAACCAAAGAAGTCCAGGACCTATATGCAGAAAACTACAAAACAATGGTAAAAGAAATCAATGAAGACCTAAACAAATGGAAGGCTATTCCGTGTTCATGGACTAGAAGACTAAATATTGTTAAGATATTCTACCCAAACTGATTTATAGATTCAATGCAATACCAATAAAAATTCTAACAGCCTATTTTACAGAAATAGAAAAGGCAATTAACAAATTTATTTGGAAAGGAAAAGGGCACTGGAAGAGCCAAAACATCCTAAAAAAGAATGCCATGGGAGGAATCTCACTGCCTGACCTTGAAACATATTACAAAGCTACAGTGGTCAAAGCAGCATGTTATTGGCATAAGGATAGACACATCAATCAGAGGAACAGAAGTGAGAATCCAGAAATAAACCACTACCTCTAAGGCCAACAACCTACCAAAAGTCCATGCTGACGGGACAAAACAGTCTCTTCAACAAATGGTGCTGGAAGAACTGGATATCTACAACCAAAAGAATGAAAGAGGACTCTCTATATAAGAATCAACTCAGAACAGATCAAAGACCTAAATACAAAAAGCCAGGACCATAAAACTACTAGAAGAAAATGTAGGGAAACATCTTATAGACCTTGTGACAGGTGGTGGTTTCTTGTACCTTATACCAAAAGCACATGCAACAAAAGGAAAAAAAGATAAATGGGACCTCCTCAAAGTTAAACACTTTTGCACCTCAAAGGACTTTGTCAAAAGGGTTAAAGGCAGGCAACCCAATGGGAGAACGTATTTGAAGTCACATATCCAATAAGGGTTTAATATCCATGATATATAGGGAGATACTACAACTCAACAATGAAAAGACAAACAACCTGATTCAAAAATGGATGAAAGACTTGAATAGACATTTGTCCAAAGAAGAAATACAAATGGTTAAAAACACATGAAAAAATCTTCAATGTCATTAGCGATTAGGGAAGTGCAAATCCAAACTACAATGAGGTATCATTTCACACCTATCAGAATGGCCACTATTAAAAAGAGAACTAAAAGTGTTGGAGAGGATGTGGAAAGAGAGAACACTACAAAGTGCTGTAAACTGAATCAGCCCAGGTATTCCGAAGGAAGAGTGTAAGTATATGCATACAAGGAATGCTGCTTGGCAATTAAAAAATACTACCACTGATTCATGCAACAACATGGATGACTCTAAAAATCATCATGCTGAGCACTGAATGAATGAAACCAGACACAAATTATTCTGTTTGTATTAAGCTCTAGAAGAGGCAGAACCAACCTATGGGGAAAGAAATCCCAACAGTGGTTGTCTGTGCCTTGAGGTGTGCCGAGGAGAGAAGGGGTAACTGGATAGGGTGCAAAAGGAAACTTTCTGGGGTGGTGAAGGTGCTCTCTACCTTTATTAAGATGGTAGTCACCCAGATGTGGGCATTTGTCAAAACTCATTTCAGTTTAGACTTTATTTGCATTTATCGTACGTGAAGCATACTTCCCAACAAACTTATCAGAATAAAGCCTAGGCCACTCTTAGTCTGAGATGAATCATGGAATTCTCACAGATAACATCTAAAACTGATCCTGCTTCTGGCGGGTAACATCTAAACCCGACCCTGGGATCCACCAGGGCCTTCCCAGGCTTTCAGAGAGCAGTGGCCTGCCTGGCTAGACGGTTCTGCTCTGAGCACAGCACCCAATTCCTACTGCAGAAGCAGTAGAGAGAGCTTTTAAAGCTCAGAATGCCAGGTTTCGCCAGAACCATTTAAAACTTGTGGTTAAAAAAAAAAAAACCACACCCAAAAGAAAACGGACCAAAGCAGTGAAAAGCTGCGTGACATGATATGGAAAGAGGCTATTACTCTTTTTGCATAAAATGCTCTTTCATATCAGTAGGGTCAATACCACCATAGCGGAGGCGGTAAAGAACTCTGAATAAGCAATACCGAAAAGAAAATACAAACGTCCAAGAAACGTAGGAATGATGTTTAACCTCACCAAAGTAAGATTCCATTTTGTCTATAAGGCT
The DNA here is from genome assembly GCA_026826555.1 of Tolypeutes matacus. Classification (NCBI taxonomy): domain Eukaryota; kingdom Metazoa; phylum Chordata; class Mammalia; order Cingulata; family Chlamyphoridae; genus Tolypeutes; species Tolypeutes matacus. The sequence continues at coordinate 12,842,639 of JAKSZT010054399.1, forward strand.
TATAAGGGATCAGCCCAAGGAAACGACTGAACAAGTGCTCAAAGACAGACAGACAGAGACACACACACATACACACACACACACCCCAACAGGGAGAAGGGCAGGAGTGGAATCAGCAGGCAAGTGAGGTGACATCTCAGAGGCAGCCCTTGGAGAATGAACCTGCTCAACTGCTTCAAACCAGGCTTCTTAGAGCCTTGTTCCCAATGAGATATACAGCCACACACAGGAAGTTTCATTTTTAAATTCCTTCAATGATGATAGAACCCTATGCTATTTTATCTTCATTAATTTACTCTTGAGACAGTTTGGTAGAAATAAGGCATAGAATTTTCAATATCCAGAACTTCCAAATTGTTAAATGGTAAGTTAACTTTATATCCAAAAACAAAGGAGAAATGCTATGATTTAGGTTATCAACAAATGGGGGTTTGTATCTATGCCGTGAAAAATGCACAGAACAGTATCATTATCCCCATTTTCTACCTCCTATGAGGAAAACTGATACTTGACCAATAAAATGCCTCTTTGTATATACATAAGAAGTTATATAGGGACTACATATATTGTTATCCTCTTCCTTTCCAATATCAGATCAAGAATTCTGTATACCTAAAGATGAAATGGATCCCCTTCTCTAAAAGTCACAATATTCGATCTTATCAAATCAACATTTCTTACATGGCTTACACATGTGAAAACGGATTATAGGTGGGGTTTTTTTTTGTTTGTTTGGTTTGTTTTGGTTGTTTTTTTTTTTTTTTTTTTGGAGTTTTTTTGTTTTCTTTGGTTTGGTTTAAGTTGAGCCATTTAAAAATTTTACCAACAAATTTTATTTCTGCTGTTCTACTCTGAATAAGAGCTGGATGGTAGCTGGTACAAATAAAAACCACTCACTTCTCATATACTTGACAAAAGTCGCAAACTGAATCAACACTGTACATGTGTATGTATAAACAAGGATGAACCAGTAACCTTCCAGACAGCTGTTACAACTGGAAAAAAAAAACAAACAAACAACTATATTTCATAACAACTGCATTAGTCTTCAGATAAATCAAAATAGAATAAAACATTTATTTTTTTCACTGACAACACAAACCCAAAAGGCTAAATAGAAAAGCTTGAAGAAATCAGAAAGAAATTCCTGTTCAGAAGCAGAATGCTTGCTACTCTGCTTTACTGCCTGGCTTTATTAAATGAATACAAAGATGAAATTGTTCAGGAACTAAAAATAGACCAAACTAAGATTTCCAAGGTTGGACATTTCCTATCTAGTTTTATTTTCATACCAAAACAGCAAAGTTAGAAACTACAGCACCACAGGCAAGCCACCATATATTTTGAATTGTAAATCCTTCCAAAATTATTCATTTTTAAACCACAAAAAAATCTTCCACAAAAAAGCCAAACTCAAAAACACCACAACATGTTGAAATAAGTTAAGTAAGTACAGATTACACCAGGTACATAGTAGGGACTCATGTAACATTCGTGTTGAGAGCTGGAAATTGTGCTTATTAAAAATTTCTGTTAAGCTGCTCTGAAAAATTCAAATATCTTCCCCAGATCTAGTTGAACTGGTTTTCTATTAACCTAAACTTAGTAGTTTACTCTTTGTTCTTTAGTTCCTAGAAGGACAATAACCAGAACTTCCCAGTCTCCTCCCAGGAAATTCAGAAATAAGAGAACATCTCAGCAAAATCACAGAATGGTGCCAGGAGCTCCTTATAGCCCTGGAAATCTTCAACTTCCCTGAGATAAAAGGCTGTGAACCAGGACTTCAACAGGAGTTTTGCATACAGGAGATAACTCAGGAGACCCTGTAAAAGAATTCCAGAGTCATCACTTGAGCGTCAACCCTTATTCGCCCTATAAAAACCCTAGCCCCCCTTCTCACTTTGAACTGGTTTTGGGGAAGATTCCCCCAGTTCCTTGCCTGTGCACTTGCACTAAATCACCTTCTCACTGAGAGAAACATCTTTCTCTGTAGGCCAGACTGGGTGGGCCCTTCTACTGGGAATGGCCATGCTTACGGTTACAGGGTAACAGAGACAGATTTCACTGACGCAGATTTGATGAAAATCTTTTTCCTAAAATTCAACTGACTCATGCAGAGAATATCTTTGTGGTGAAAAATTCCTAAGCTCTCTGCAAGCAGGAACGAGCACATCCATGAGAGGAATACAATCCACCCTTGGGGGATGTGATGGTTTGAAGCTGTAGAGACCCCAGAAAAGTATGTTCTTAAAGCTAATCCATTCCCTTCGAGAGTAAGATCTTAATAGGTGACCCACCTCATTCAGAGTGGGTCTTAATCCTTTTACTGGAGTCCTTAATAAACTAAAGCCACACACAGAAAAATGCCTGCGAGACAGAAGAAGAGGGCCTGGAGGCCGGAAGGTGGAATCAGCAAAGCATAGAGGCAAATGGAGGCACAGACAGAAAGAGGCCTCCGAGGAGCTAGGCTGGAGAGACAGGGCCGGAGGAGAGCCGTGACACAAGAGCACCGACTGGCACTGTGTCCTGCCTTGTGCCTTATGGCCCACAGCAGAATAGGGACAGGAAGCATCTTTAGATGCCATTGCCCACAGCTGCAACAGCATCTCTGATGATGCCTTGATTTGGACACTTTCACAGCCTCGGAATTGTAAGCTTTTACCTAATAAATTCCCATTATAAAAGCCAAACTAAGACAGGGGGAATACGCAAAGCTCTTCTAGAGCCCACTAAAGGCAATTAAAACCACACATGACTACACTTACACTTGCACACATATACTCCTACCCATGGCAAACAAATAAAGCTTTTTAAGAATGGAATGTAATTGCTTTGGCCAGAAACCCAAATCTCAACTCCTCCGCAGAGACCTGTGATGATTTTCTGGGAGCTGCAGCATCTCCCAACATCACGGTGCATGCTCCTGCCAGCACATTAGAGTAGGCGGAGAACACAGGGCCCAGCGCAGGAGACAACCGGGAACCTCCCTTTATTTGGCCGCAGCATGTGCAGTAGAGTCGGGATGGGAGGCAGGCCAGGGGTGCCCCACATCTCCCCCAAATCTCATCCAGGAGAGAATGGCTGAAGGTGGAGGATCACAGCCAAATTAACTTTTACATAAAACCCCAACAAACTAGGCAACCCTAGATGGAGCTGTCGAAGTATAACAAAGGAGCTTCGGCTAAGCTAAGGAAGACGTTGTGCCCAGATGGAGCCTCAAGTTCCATCTCTTACTGCAGCCGATCCTCCCTTCATTCAACAGATGTTCCTGAGCCCCCAGGACCCAGCAGGCCTCTGCTGTGGCTGAGAATACAAGGGGAAACAGGTAACACACATACCTATGATCTTGGCAGCTACATTCAAGTGAGAGGAGGCAGACTAAATAAACAAGTGTGTAGTAGATTAAGGACATTATCATTGTGAAGAAGGAAAACATCAAGTTGAAGGATGGGGTCCTGGTGGAGAGGCTGCTGGGGAGGACAGGGGCTACGTGGGCCCCTAGAGTGAGACCATCAGACAGAGGGAATGGCAAGTGCTTGTGCTCGGCAAGTCTGAGGAACAGCAAGGAGGGTGGTGAGGCTTAGGTGGAGTTAGAGGGTAGGGTGGGTGACAAGGTCAGAAAGGCCAAGAGGGAGGGAGAGGCTGGGGTGTGGGTGGGGGGCAGACTAGCAGGTTATGTAGGTCCTGGTAGCCATGCTGTGTTTGGGGTTTGCTCTGAGTAAAAAGAAAGCCATGGAAAGACTTGGGGCACAAGAGTCATCTGTTTTATGTTTCAGAACAGCTCCAGCTACTTGGTGTGGGAGCAGGCTGCAGGAGGGGCAGTCTGGAAACAAGAACAAGGGGTGGGTTCTGATGGCATCTTGGTGGGACAAGGCGTTACCTTGGACTAGAGTGGTGGTGTCCTCGGGACATGAGAAGTAACTGGGTTTGGACCGACTGTAAAGGAGTGCTAATAAGGTTTCCTGGTGGACTGAATGCAGTAAATGAGTGAGAAAGGAGTACCTGAGTAACTGGAAAGATGGGGTGACATCTACAGGGACACGAGAAGACTCGAGTTTAATTCCAAACACATTAAGAGGAGTGGCAAGTAGGCCACTCGAAGCACACATCTGGAATTTGAGCTAAATATAGAAATTTGGAGGTTGTTGACATTAAAGTCATTAAATCCATGAGATCATAAAGGGTGTAAGGCTGGTTGCAAAAAAGGGGGGGGGGAGGCAAGAGTCTGAGGACTGAGCCCTGAGACACTCAAATATTTTGAGGAAAGAGAGATTAGGAGAATCCAGCAAAGATGACAGAGAAGGAATCAGGAGTAATGCTGCAGGGGAAGCAAGGAAGTGGAGGCCCAGAGGGCCGGCCGGCCATGTGTAAGGAGGTTACGATCAACAAGGCAGATTATCTTAATAGGTCAAGTAAAAACAGATCTGGAAGAGTGAAGAGGGTGACAAATCCCTTCCACCAAAAAAAACCAACTATAGAACTTGGCAACACTGTCCAAAGCTATCATTTCAGCATTCTGGAAATCCAAAAAAGACAAACAAGTTGGCTTTATTCATTGAAAACCTGAACTCTGGGTAAGCGCCTGGGGCTGCTCCCCTACCCTGGGGGAGCGTGATGGGCTGGCCTCGAAAACCAGCAGCTTAACTGCCAGAGGAGACTGGCTGGATTTGAAGCAAAGGGCAGAAGACGCAGGTAAAGGCTGGAGGTCTTCCAGCCAGACTGAGGCCCTGGCTGCGGCGAGTGACAGACTGAAGGAGCTCAGCAGAGATCTCAAGGGAGAGAAATGATGGGGCCACTGGGGCTTTGATGAGCATTCCACTCGCTCCTGGCTGTCTGGGAGCTTGTGTGCACAAGCAGGGGATAAAGGAGAGGGCCCAGCAGAAAGGAAAACCTGGGACAGAGCTGAAACCCGCCTGAACTCTGAGGGTGCTCCCAACCCAAACAGAAAGACTGGAAGTCTTACAGGCTTGAGGTGTCTGGATAAACCTCTGGCCAAAACTTGGCTCATAAATTATGCAAACAAAGGAGTGAGGGATAATTCCTATAAAATAAGGCTAAAAAGAATTGGGATTAGGGTGGGGGAAGTGGAGCAGAGAAATCAGTGGCCACCTGATGAAGGGGTGAAAAGACTCCTCAGATTACTTCCAAGCAAATGACTTTATACACACACGTGCATGCGTGGTGCAACGAAAACCCTCAGAAAAAGAATTAAAATCAAGGCAAATCAAAACAGGAAAAGTATGAAGCATATTCAGGAATAAAAATAGTCAGTGGATACCATCTCTGAGTTTGGATTTAGCAGGAAAAGACTTTAATTATAAATGCGTTTTAAAAATTCCACCCCCCCCAAAAAAAAACATATTTAAAAAACTAAAGGAAAGATTAATGACAATGACTAATAAGAAATATCAATAAAGAGCATCTATCAAAATAAGAAACATTAGAGATCAAAATGCAATAACTGAAATGAACAATTCACTAGATATGTTCAACAGCAAATTTGAGAAGGGAGAAGAAAGAATTACTGAGTTTGTGCGAAGATCAACTAGAATGAGAGGGGGGTGAGAGAAGGGGCATTAAAGAATATTAGGGGTGGGGGGCAGATGGAAAACATTCCAAAATATGATGAAAAGGAATTATTTACAGATCCAAGAAACTCAAAAGCCCAAATAGTATAAATACAGGGATCCTAAAGACTACAGAGAAAATCTTGAAACCAGTAAGAAAAAAATCTCATCATGTATAAAGAAGCAATTTGATTAATGACTGATTCATGCCATGTGATCTCTAACTTTTAAAGTGAGCCCTCAATTCATTCCAGAAATTTTGATGACATTTCTAGGCACTCTCTTAATTTCTTTATGAATTTTTTCACTGACCCTTAAGTTATTTAGAAATTTGGAAATTCAGGTTTTAATTTAATTAATAATATTCAGAGAATATATTATGATAGATTGGTATTTGTTGACATTTGCTGCTTTGTGGCTCACTGCACAGGCAAATTTTGAATATGCTTATTGTTTCTTGGTTTTTTAGAAAATAACTTGCTATTAAAGGCAGGGTGCTTATGTCCACTAGCCCAAACAAAACTGTTGCTATTCAAATCTTCTAACCTTTCTAATTCTTCTCTGTTCAATCTAATGTTATTTATGCTGGAGTTATTTAACAATTTCCATTGAATTTAGATCTGAAATGTCAGCTTTTGCCATGTAATTTTTTTTTTTTTTTTTTTGGCCATGTAATTTTGAAGCTATGCCACCAAGGGCAAACAAGTTTAAAATTGCTTCATATTAACAGAGAATTGTTCCTTTCTATATAATGGCCATCTTTGTACCTTTTTTTGTCTTAAAATTATATTTACCCAACTGACAGTCTCTGACTTTTAACTGATATATTTAATCCTTTTATATTTATTGTGATTACAGATGTATTTGTATTTATTTTGACTATCTCACTTTATTTACCCTGCCTTTTTCTATAGTTCTTCGCCTCTTCTTTCCTATATTTTGTATTTTATTAGTGGTTACCCTCAATGCTTTAATGTGCCTGTTTATTAAAATCTAAAATTACTTCTTCCCTCCCAAATAATAAAAAGACAAGACAAAACATTACTCCAGATTTCTTTCTCTATAGATTTACCTATTCTGGATATTCCATATAAATAGAATCATACAATATGTGACATTTTATGACTTTCATTTAGCATAGTTTTTGAGGTTCACCCACATTGTAGCATGTATCAGTACTTCATTCCTGTTTTATGACTGAATAATATTCCATTGTATGGATATACCATAATTCATTTGCCCATTCTTCAGCTGATGGATACTGAATGATGGATATTGATGATCTGAGTTGACTCCACCTTTTGGCTATTGTGAATATTGCTGCTACGAACATTGGTGTACGAGGTTTTTGTTTGAGAACGTGCTTTTAGTTTTAGAAGTGGAGTTGCCAGGTTACATGGTAACTTTTTGAGGGACTACCAACTGCTCTCCACAAGGGCTGAACCATTTTTCGCTCCTACCTGCAATGTATGAGGGTTCTAATTTCTCCATGTCCTCAACAATACTTATTATTTTCTTTAAAAAAAAAAAAAATTATATCCATCCTTTGTGTGTATTCAAGATAATGAAAATGACCCAAACTAGACAGAAGTGGTGGTTGTACAACACTGTGAATACACTAAACTCCACTCAATTTTTCATTTTAAAATAGTTAATTTTATGTTATATGAATTTCACATCAATTTTATAAAGCCCTGAGTAAAAAGAGGTATTTAAAAGTCAAACGACATCTCCTAAATAAGGCAGAGAGTTCTTAAGTTTGCAGGTCTCACCTTCATCAAAATAATCTAGTTACCTGTTAAAATCCACAGCAAAAATATTCTTTTGTGTAAAGTCACAAAAAAGGTAACTGCCATTAAATAAAGCGTTCTTCTCAGAGAGAATATAGTATGGTAACAGGGCAAGAGCAAAGTCTTGGGGGCAGGCAGGCAGGACATCCACAGCTCTGCCCTATGACCCAGATGACACACAACCCTAACATAAACCATATAAATTAAAGGCGAGAAAACGAGGGGCAAGGCAGTTAAATGAAGCATTTTCCACTATGGGACACACCCATATGACACACCAGGCAGGAAATCCACGGTGACTACTGCTGGAAAGACGACAAATTAGGAGCACACTGCTCACAGGATTGGGCTCATTTTTAAATAAAAATTCCCTGCCTTGAGTTGTAATCCAAGGATCCGTTTGTTCTACAGAATACACCTTTTTCAACTGTGACTCATTTACAGTATCACAGACTAGAAATCATAACAAGAGAAGTACCTGACCTCTAAACCAAACATAGCAAACAAACAAGAAAACCTTACCATAATCAACTCTGAAAGACTAACAAATCAGTAAGTAGTGTGAGCCATTCTATAGAAATTGACATACGTAATATATAGAAACAAAATACACTATCAATAAATCAGGTAACAGCCAAAAATGAGCAAAGGACATAATGGTAGTAATTATCATTTACTGAGTGCTTATTTGGCAACCACTGTTTTAAGCTTTTTATGTGTATTGTTAACTCATTTAATTCTTGTAAAACTCTATGAGATGAGTAATATCTATCATCCCCATTTTACATATCAGGAATTGTGGCAGGAGAGCCTTTGTCAAGGAAGCTGAAATTGGAAGACCCCAGATTTAAGCCCAGGCAGTCTGATTCCAAAGAATACATTTTCTGCCTTTATGCCAACTGCCTTACATTTTAAGTCAATATTTAGAGATATATTGAAAGATTTCCAACATATCTTTGAATTAAAAAGGCCGGATAGGAAGAAAAAAAAAAAAAGGCAGGTGACAAAAATATGTATGAAATGTATATGGGAGGTTTACATATAGACAGAGGTGCTTCAGAGCCACCTCTGGAGCGCAGGCTTGGAGTTCACATCCATGTTCTCTGATGGTACCTGAGCATGGGACATACCTGTGCATGTGACGTGGGCTCCATAAGCCTCAGTTACCTCATCTGCGTAGGTGAATAATAATAGTCCCTGACCGTAGAGGGTTGTTGTAAAAAGCAACTGATGTGTGTGGGTGTAAAACATTTCAATGCTTCTACCTAATATGCTTTGAAACTGTTAGTCATTATTACATGAGTAAGGAGATAATCTGGAAGAACGATTAATAAAAAGAAGTTATTTAGTTAGTTCTGACTTAGATTTTAGGTGAGTTTTCCCATTCTCAATGTAACTTGCTTTATTGCTTGAATTTTCTGCATAATTATGTTTGTGTTTTTGGTTTTTTTTTTTAACTTTTATGTTTAAAGCTATTTTTATTTGAGGGAGGGAGGAAAAGATGCCTCACTTTGGTCAAGAAGTATATTTGGGGATAAAAGGAATCAGGAAAGTAAGTGAATGTATGAGGTTTCTAGTTTAAACTCTTGCATTAAAAAATAAGCACACTTTTGATGGGCAAGTAAAATGAGTGAAAGAAACAAGGAGCCTTGAGTTAGTGTAACACATAAGAATAAGCAAATCAGTTGGGACAATCTTTGAGGTGGAAAAAGTTTTATGTTGAATGGATATGACCAGATTTGGCAAATCCACGTGACTTTAAATCATGCTATTTCAGTGAAGAGGTGGTCTTTCTTTTTAACAGGCAGATGAGAAATAAGAATAAACAAAAGCTGATTTAATTTCTTCAGAAAGAGTTCAAGGGGAAGCAGCAAACATCAAATAATTCCCTGGAAAGTTGGATGAAATTCTTGGGACAAGTTATTTTTAACTTTATTTCAACAGAGCTTAAAAGCAAATAGCAAGGAAGAAAAAACTTGAGTCCAAGGACAGATTTTATCAAAACACGAATAAGTGGTCAATAAACAGGTGATATTGTCTCCCCCAGGAGGCTTCTAGCAGCATTCATACATATCAAACAGGCAACAAAGACTTTCTAAACATCCTACCTCATTTTGAAGGGACTTCAAAGGTCACTAGAGCTGCAACAAAGGTCTAAAGTCTGCTAAAGGGAGAGTTAACCAAAAAAGGTAGAGTTTTTGGTAAAAGTCCATAGGCTTTATTTTTCAAGAAGCTTCAGCTAAGTTTAGCCCCACGTAGAAAAATCCTCCCCCAAAAGCAACATTTGTACATTATATATTTGTGCTATGTAATTTTCATTGTATATTATGTTTGGTATGAAATATTTCATATACTTTTCATCTTATATATGTTATGATATATAATTTTCCTGATAAACTTTCATACTTCTGAGATACTTTTGGGAAGAAGGCTGTTTCGAGTGCAAACTGCTTTTTTTTTTTTTTTTTTTTCCTGAGGTACCCAGAGCCAGGGATTAAACCCGGGGACCTCATATGTGGGTAGCCAGTGCTTAACAACTGAGCCCCATCAGCTTCCCTTAGTTGGTTTTATCATTTGTTTTTTTGTTTTTTCAGGAGGCACTGGACATCGAACCCAGGTCCTCCCATGTGGTAGACAGGCGTTCAACTGCTTGAGCCACATCCACTCCCAAACTGCCTTTTTCTAACTGGAAAAGATCAAGCTTTATTATACTGGACCCCACACGACTGGTGTGAGGTGGAGCACAGGTGCCTTCCTCTTCAGCTGATTTTTCTCCCTCAACTGAGTAGATATCTCCTGGCTGAATGAGAAAAGAACTTCCAGGAAGTTAGCCCACATCAAACCATAGAGGGTAGCTACGGACAAAAATATCAGGACTATACTTGTCAGACGAGGGTTAGGGTTTCCCTTTCAAACTATGAGGAGGAAATGTCCACAGAAGATTATAAAATCAAGGATCCTAATGTCTTCTTTTATTTTTCCACTCAGGGATGCAAAAGGCATCTCAAATTTTTATGCCCCTCAAACTGAGCTCCTGGTGCTCTCCCGTCCCCAAATCACCCCACCTGCAGCATCTCACTCAACTCCTCTTCAGGTGATGCCATATTAGGCACACTTCCTTCTCTCACAGGGAGCCAACCACTTCTACTATTCCCCCCTCCACCATCCTCATCCTCACCCTCGGCACCATCTTCTCTGGCCACACTATGTCAAAAGCCTCCTAACTGGTCTCCCTGCTCCTACCCTGGATCTCTTCCAGGTCATTCAGCAAGACTAAAGAATCCTGTGGAGCATGTGTGGGTTATACCAAGCCCTGAGGGCGTCTGACCTCCCTCCTGTTCCCTGACACACACCCCCATGGACATTCTCTGGGCGAGGCCTTTGCACCTTAGAATCCATTGCTTCTGAAGTCCTTTCCTCAAATACCTGCAGGCCAACTCCTCACTTCCTTCAGGTCTTTAAATCTTCCAGTGAGGCCCCAATGATCCTAAAATTTTAACCCCTTACTCCAACACTTCACAGCCTCCCTTTTGTGCTTTATATTTTCTTCTCAGCATTTCCCACAAGCTGACATACTGTGTATTTTATTTTTTGTCCTGTTGCTTGTCTTCTCCGCAGTGCGATATTTGCTTTCTCCCTTGCTCTACGCCTGTGTTATTTATACATCTGTGCTTAGAAACACAAAGGTGGCACCCCACTGGGCGGGTGAGACCCTATAACCTACAGGATGGGGTTCACATCTCAGGGCTTTTAATCTGCCAGGAATTAAATGGTGGCTCTCTTCTTCTAACTGCCCCAGGTAAGCATTTAGTGGAATCATTCTCACTCAGAGAGCAAATACTTCGTCACCAGGGCCAACCCATCCTCCTTGACAACAAACAGACAACAAGCCTACGAACCAAGGCGACACTCCAAGATTGAGCTTGACCACGAGAGGGCCAAAAGCTGGCAGCTTGGGGTGTCAAGAGTTACATTTTCTTGAGTACAGACCAATTAGTAGTCATGAGATTATTTTAATTGATGACTTTTTATAAAATGAACCTACAGAATACCTCATGTTTCATATGGTAGGGTTAATGTTCTATGAAACTTGTTTTTGTTTAAAATATTTATGTATGCATATAGCAGGTTGTGATATAAAATGTTTCTAACTGTGGGTTGCAGGCAAAAAAAAGGTTTTTTTAATTGGGTACATGAATAAGTGTCAAAAGAGTGTGACTCCCCTGGCCCTCCAAGAAAATAAGTTATGCAAAGTATTTTGGGGTGTACATGATCGATCTTCTAGACTGAGAGCCCATGACTCTTCAGCAAACCCCAGAAGGGAACCATGGCTCAAATAGGTTGAAAACTTCTGATGAGAGAATATAAATACAGAGAAAAGAGTCAATTCTCTTCCACCTTATTTCAAAAGGTTAAGATGTTGGGCTTCCCCTCAAGCTTTCTCTTGAGAATCCTTCATGGATCTATTACTTTATATAATCAGCCTTTAACCTATTGAGCCAATCCCAAAGCCTAAGCTTTTTATCCCTAAAATATACTTATTTTCTTTCACGTTATTCTAAAGCAACTTTGTCTGGACACAGGCCAGGTCTACAATTCCACATTTAATAAAGAACCCCACATTTACCCTATCTATGCATACACTTTATGGTTTCAACCAGATGTGATCAAATCCCAATCTTATCCCTCACTCTTTGAGTCTTGGCTGATGGTTATTGCCTTTCCCTGAACCTCAGGAACTCTTTAATTGTTGAAGGCCATAACCACAAGATGTGACCAAATGTAAACCAGCAGCAGGGTGTTTTGGGCATACCTCCCGCTACATTCAGAGTGGACAGTCTTTATTTCTGCAGCACCCTAAGTTGGCAGCCTCTTTTTGGAACCAAGACATACTGTGTTGTCGCTGATTGATCCGAGCCTTTTGTTTTTGTTTTTAAAGATTTACTTTATTATTTTTTTACCGCCACCATCCCCCAGATGATTCTCTCATCTGTCTGCTTGTCTTCTCCAGGAGGCACCAGAAACCGAACCCAGGACCTCCCACATGGGAGGTGAGTGCCCAACGACCTGAGTCACATCCACTCCCTGTGGGATGCAGCATCTCTTGGCTTGTGGCATCTGCTCATTACAGTGGATGCAGCGTCTAGCTCACCGCAGCGGGTGTGGGAGTCTGCTCGTTTTTAGGAGGCACTGGGGCCTGAAACTGAGACCTCTCCTGTGGTAGGCAGGCACTCAACTAGTTGAGCCACATCCACTTCCCTAAACCTATTTTTAAAGCATATATATATGCTAAATGGGGCACGTTCTCCCTGCCAATCTTGGATCCCCTCTTCTACTCACACAGGTTTATATGAGATTTTCCTGTGTTTTAGCATCACTTGGGAACATTTACCATCTTGGTGACATTGGTGTACTTTCTCTCACTCTAGACGCTACCACAATGAGAACACACACATGGGGCCCCTTGTGAAGGGTCCGTGCCACCTAAACTAATCACTGGGGGCCTGGAATGTATAGCACCGTACTTTATCCTGAGACAAATCCTCAAAGTGAACTTTGTGGTCTGATGGAGTAAATATATAACAAAGCATCAAATTATATCAATTCACATAAGTAGGGGAGCAGATGTAGCTCAAGTGGTTGAGCACCTGCTTCCCAGGTATGAGGTCCTGGGTTCAATTACCAGTACCTCCTAAAAACAAACTAACGGACAGAAAAAACCAACTCTCATTAGAGAGCAGATGTAGGTCAAGCACCTACTTCCCATGTACGTGGTCCTGGCTTCAATCCCTGGAACCTCTTTTAAAAAAATTCACATAAGTATGATGATGTGGACTAAGGAGGCCAAGTCTTTAGAAATATTGGAATGATGAGGAAAAATGGCTTGAGCAAGATAAGCCCTGAGCTATGGTCTGCAACATGTGGCTTGGATTAAGTATGAGTCCAGACAACAGCCCCAGTGAGAAGACCCCAAAATGAACCTGCCCAAATATGTCATGGGTTGTGAGGGCTGAACACTGCCCTGGGAGTCCAGAACTGGGCTACAAAGGCGGGCAGGGCACAGCCTTGCCCCAGTGGCCTGTGGGAGGAGGCCACATGTGCAGAGGCACAGAGTCCACAGAGGGCTCCTCTGCGTGGACAAGCAGGTACTGTGTACCGGGAGAAGGCTGTCTCGGCTGGGTTTGGGGGTGGGGGGGTGGGGATAGATGGGAGGAGGAGGATTCCAAGGAGAAGAACAAGGCTTGCCAGGTACAGGGGCAGCATAGTGCAGGGGTTCTGAGAACAGCAAGCTGTTCTGTTGTTTGCTTGTAGACCGCTGAGGGCTCAGGGGCAAGACCTTCTAGGGCCAGTTTGCCATGTGAGAGAGGGTGGCCTTTATCCTGTATGTGAAAGTGATCGTATTTGCCTTTAAAAAAAAAAAAAAAGAAAGATCCTTCTGGCATGAATATGGCTATTGGGAGGGAAAAGGCAAGAGGCCAAGACTCAAGACAATCTAGAAAGGAATCAGTGCCTGAAGGTGAGCAAAGAACCTTCAAATAGTGCCTTAAGAGCTAAGTCCTTGTTGCTAGGAAAGCACAGGGCCCCCCTTGGATAACCTCCACACTTGGGGAGAAGAGCTGCACAGGCTGATGAGTCAGGGTTCTCTAGGGAAACGTAACAGACATGGAATCAGCCATAGACGTAATCAACCTACTGAGCATTTTAAGACCACAAAATGTCCTCACAGGACCAATAAGGCCAGCGCTTGCCTGACCAAACAACTAGGCACCATAACCTGGCCAAGTTGACACATGAACTTAACCATCAGACTGGGGGAGCTCCCCTTCCAACTCCAGGGCCCTGCCTGCTCTGGGACTCCTCCTCAGAGACGAGGGAGAGGGAGAAAAGAGAGAGGGATTAAGAGCCTGCTCCTCAGTCCCCTCTCCAGCCAGTCAGGAAGCCCCCACCCCAACCAGATGGCTCCCTCATCTGTTTGCACTCGTTGTCGTGTTTGGGGTTTTTTGTTTTGTTTTGTTTTGTTTGACTTGTCTATTTTTTATTTTCTTTAGGAGGCACTGGGAACCAAACCCGGGACCCTCCCACATAGGAGGCAGGTACCCAACTGCTTGAGCCACATTCACTCCCTGCTCATTTATTTTCACTCATTTTGTTTGTTTGGGGTTTTTTTTTTTTGCTCACTGTCTGCTCGTTGTTTTTGCTCAATGTCTGTTCGTTCTCTGCTTGTTGTCTGTCTTCTTTAGGAGGCACCAGGAACCGAACTCAGGACCTCCCATGTAGGAGGTTGGCGCTCAACTGCTTGAGCCACATCAGCTCCCCGCCCCCTCCCTTAATATCTACTGACAGAGACTTTGAGGTGGAAGGCCTGGATTCAAGGGCAGACCCTGCCACTTAACCGCTGTGCAGCACTGGAGAACCTCCCAAATCCCTTCCTAACCTCTGTGCGCCGTGGTGTTTTACAGGGGATAAAGGTGAGGAAAAGCCCACTCAGTTCGTTACAAGGATTGCATGTAGTAATGCTGTTGTTTATGCAATTTTTTTATTTTGAAAGACTTTCAAACTTACAGGCACGTTGCAAAAATAATACAAAACCAGTACAAAGAATTCCAAAATATCCCCCTACACAGACACCCAGATTTACCAACTTTTAGCATTTGGTTACACTGCTTATATCATCCTATCTACCTACCTACACATTTGAGAGTAGGGGGCATATATCGTGCTCCTTGAACACTTAATATTTCCATGTATATTTCCCAAAAACAAGGATATTCAGTCATGTAACATTTAGGTATCAAGTTCAAGAAATTTAACATTGATATAAAGCATATGCCTATATTCCAATTTTTTTACTTGTCCCAGTAATGCCTGAATTTCAGGGCATTTTATCCTCCATTATTAGATCCAATACAGGATCATGCATTTCAATTAATTATTATTGTCTCTTTGGTCTCTCTCTTTTTTAATTGTGTTAACATATATACAACATAAAATCTCTCATCTCACCCATGCCCACACTATTGTGCCATTAAATCACATTCACAATATACTGTCACACCATCCATTATCAAAATTTTCTACCACCCTAAAGAGAAATCCTGCATCCATTACACATTAACCACCAGCCCCCTTCCCCCACCCCAGTAACCTATAATCTACTCTTAGGTCAAATTTGAATATTCTAGTTATTTCATGTAAGTGGATTCATACACTGTCCTTTTCTGTCTGGCATACTCCATTCAACATGAGATCTTCAAGGTTCATTCACGTTGTAGCATATAGCAGGTATCAGAAAAGCATGTGTTTTAATGGCTGAGTAACTTTTTGTTGTATGGATATATCATATTTGGTTTATTCATTCATCTACTGATGGACATTTAGGTTGCTTTCACCTTTTAGCTATTGTGAATAATGCTGCTATTAAACACCGGGTGCTGGAGTCCCTGCTTTCAATTCTTTTGAACATATGCTTTGAAGTGGGATTGCAGAGTCAAATAGTAATTCTATATTTAATTTTTGGGGGATCTACCATATTGCTTTCCACAGTGGCTACATCATTTTATATCTCCACCAACAATGCACTGGAGTACCTATTTCTTCACATCCTCTCAAACACTCCTTAATTTCCATGTTTTTAATAAATGCCATCCTTGTGGATATGAAGTAGATATGTCATTGTGGTTTTTATTTCTAGTTCCCAAATGGCTAGTTATGTTGAGCACCTTTTTACATGTTTCTTTGGAAAAATGTCTATTTTAAGTCTTTTGCTTATTTTTAAATTTGGCTTTTTGTTGTTGCACCATACAAGTTTTATATATATTCTGGTTGTTAAACTCATCTGATATATGGTTTCCCTTCTGTAGGCTCTTTCACTTTTCTGACAATTTCCTTCGATGTACAGAAGTTTTCAATTTTGATTAAATCAAATCTATCCGTGGTTTCTTTGGTTGTTCATACTTTTGGTGTCATTCCTAAGAATCCATTGCTGGATCCCAGGTCAGGAAGATTTGTTCCTGTGTTATCTTCTCAGGGTTTTATAGTTTTAGCTCTTACATTTAAGTCACTGATCCACTTTAAGTTAATTTTTGTATATGGTGTGAGGTAGAGGTACACTTTCATTCTTTTCCATGTAGACAGGTTTCCGAACACCATTTGTTGAACAGACTATTCTTTCCTCATTGAATGGACTTGACACCCTTGTCAAAAATTTTATTCAACTGGCCATAAATGTGTGGGTTTATTTCTGAACTCTCAATTTGATTCTACTGCTCTATATGTCTGCTCTTGTGCCTGGACCACACTGCTTTGATTATTCTATCCCTTGTAATAACTTCTGAAGTCAGGAAGTCTGAGTCCTCCAACTTTATTCTTCTTTTTCAATATGGTTTTGGCTATTTGGGGTCCCTTGCCCTTCCATACGAATTTGATTATTGGTTTTTCCATTTCTATTAAGAATGCTCTTGGAATTTTTTATTAGGACTAAGTTGAAAATCACTTTGGGCAGTACTCACAATGTTCTTTGAGCAGTTAAGTTTATGTTTAAAAGTATTGAAATGAGAAAAAAAAATAAGAACCTTATTCAAATGACTTCCCCAAATAAACTGGTAACAAACCATACAGAGAATACCTAAGATCATTAAGATTCTCTGAAAAGAACATACTACACATAAATATTGTGCTGCTCAGGGCTGACATCTCAGTGTCCAATGAAAATAGGCCATTTAAAAAGTAGTCTAACTTTCTGGTTATTGTGCCACTAAGCTCAAAACGCACTTGTATTTGCCTGATAACCACTGACATACGCTTCTCATTTGGGCAAAATATCAGTATTATGTTTTAATAGCTGGCATATCATTCCACATTTTTAACAGGCTTCAATACCATTACAAAGCCATATTTTTTTCTTTCCCCTTCCCCATAAAACTGTGCTTTACACACTTACTATTTTAAGAAACACTAATATTTGCCTTTGGCAATTTAAGATTATTAAAGGAGGAATGTACAGACTAAGACAAAAGGAGTTGCACCTAGATGCCACAAAATAATGACACTGCTCTCAAAACAAGAGCATTCTTCTAAAATTAAAATTAGAATTTGAACAATAAAAAAGTATTCATCCCACGTAACAGTTTAATGACAAGTGCTGGCCTACTCTGTTTACCCCATTCCTCTATCACCTTCAAAAAAAGGACAAGCTGAACTGCATCTCTCAGCTAAGTATCCTACCCGGCTTCCCAGAGAAGACAGGTTACCAACTCAGACTTAAGACACCCCCCGCCCCCGGCAGGGAACGGATGTAGCTCAAGTGGTTGAGCACCTGCTCCTCACATACGAGATCCGGGATTCTATCCCCAGTACCTCTTAAAAACAAAAAGTAAACAAAGGAAAAAACCCAGCTAGGAGAGCCAGTGTGGCTCAGTGGTTGAGCTCCGCTTCCCACATAGGTCTGGGGTTCAATCCCCCATCCTGGTACCTCAAAAAAAAACAACAAAAAAATAGTTATTTAAAAATAACTATTTTGCAGGTTCAACAATACAATAAAATTTGTTGGTCAAAAGATATTTCATAGATTATATAACAATATAAAAGCCCCCCTTTGCTCAAGTGTCCCCACTTGAATGATAAATTGTACAGTCACGGGTTATAAAACGCAGAGGAGGGCGTTATATAACAATAATAGCCCCCCTTTGCTCAAGTGTCCCCACTTGAACGATAAATTGTATAGTCACGGGTTATAAAACGCAGAGGAGGGCGTTTAGACTCTGACTGGACAAACAAAATCAACTATTGCCAATTTCTATCCCTGAACTGGTGGCGGCTGCCTAATCGGGCCTGTGCCTAAGAAGTGCTCACCCACCGCGGCTGGACACTCACATCCACCCTACAACAGCAACCAAGATCGTACTAGACATAGGGACACACACAGCAGCGCGACCGACACCATTCCTCCCTGTTCCAGAGGGAGAGAACGTCCCAGCTGTGCGAGGAGACACACACCCAGCCATTTTGCTCCGCTGAGCCTCCAACCCTGAGCCAGCTCCACAGCAAGGACAGGGGCCACGGGACAGAGGCGCATCTCTTCTGGGAAGCCAGAAGCAGAAAGGCACTCGCCCCCTGCCATTTCTCCCCTTCGACCCCACACTCAGCGCTGGCACTTTCCTGGTGGCATCCTCGAGTCCACCACGCCAAGGGCCAAACCCTGCCCAAGGAAGTCACTGCCCTCCTTCCTTTGCAGGACATTGGTGTGCAACTTTATTTCTCCATATCTGATGGAGATGTGCACAGAAGAAAGCTTTTAAATCCTCATTTACCTCCTACTGCTAATAGATTAATTTTTTGTTTGTCTGTTTAATGAAAAGTCCTTTAAGAGCCTTCAAAGGGATAGAGTGCCCACTCCAGACAGGAGAATAGGGAGAGGAGTGGGAGCCGTGCCCCAGGGGGGCCCACAGTGACAAGGGGCAACACTGGAAAAGGTAAGTAGGAAGTCCAACTCAGGCCCTTGAGGGAGGGAAAAGAAAACACACACACACAAAAAAACAATAAACTAGACCAAACTGATAGCACGACTATAAAATGAATTTTAAAATGAGGACTCACTTTGGGGTCTACAGAACTCTTTTCTACTTGAAGTAGGTACGGGTAGTGTTTGTAGCTGACTTGGAAACCTAATCACTATGAATAACACTGATTTAAAAGTTCCAAGAACAAAAAGCACCAATTTACACACACCACCAAAAAAGTCAGTCAACACACTATTTTTGAGTGGCAGAGTGTGTAAAAGTAAATGGGGCTGTTACAATGTATATAACTGAGCAGCCTAATCAAGAATATGGGCAGGAAAGGAGGAAGCCAAATTATCAACACCATCCAACATTTTTATGTACAATAGAGAAGTATTTCCCAAAGCATGACACGTACGTACTACCACTGGTACATAGATGATGTTTATGTGGCACAAAGATGAACGTTCAATTTATTTCAATATATATGAGCTAGCACCAATTGCTTAAAATGAGGCAAAGGGGATAGTATGGCAATAATCCCCTATGTGGGACCCTTGAATTGCAGGTTCAGTGCTTCGGCGTGCCTTGGATGTTTAAAATCTTCAGGAACCATCCGCCACAACTGTTCAGAAGAACAGACTATGGAAAGAATGCCCAAAGGCCAATCAAGATTCCATGCCAAATATCCCCCCTGTACATGAGTGCACTCTTGCCAGCAATATACTGAAAGTCACTCCTGGAAGGTGGCGGTGTTTTAATACTGTGTGCAAACATACGTGATTGGGAAATGGCACTGGAACCATTCCCCGAATATTTGTTCTTTCTGTTAAATCCCTCACAAAATTGATGAAGGAGGATTAAAAAAGAATCTGAAAGGTAAAGATCATCATGGAACTATGAGTACTAGTAAGAACCTATGACATCTACTCCCTGTTGTATACAAAGAGAAGCAACCTCAAACTATTAAATGTATTAAGAAAGCTGCTGATCCTCCACTTTCCCCTTTATTTTCTCAAGAGATGGGTAATGATTCCAACTACCATCCCATCCTGAAATGCCAAGTTTTAAGGGTCCCATGGTGTAACTGCTAGGCTCCATGGAAATACACCTCTTGCGGTGTAGGCTCATCTGGGCGTGGCTTCCCCAATCAGCATATTCTGCACAGGTATTTGTTCATTTAAACCCTCTGGATTTAATCTTAAAAGATCATAGCCTACCTACAAGATAAAAAGGAACTGTGATCACAAAACAGGAGCTTTGGGGCTCTATGCTGCTAGTAGTAAATTGGGTTCTTTTTGTTAACAGCAGTGATCTAGATAGAGATTCATGTGAAAAAGTCACTAAAAATACTTTGCATGTTAAAAGAACTTGAAAGACATGAAATGTCTTTCTACATTGGCTGACAGGCACTGGGTAACTAAAGGATCCCCCTCTCTTTACACTTTCTGAATACTACCCAAACAACTTAATGCATTTAGAACACAGTCTGGTTAACATGAAACAATCAATCGATAGTAGTATTGATACAGAACACTCTTGCCTTCACTAAGCAAGCATTCTTATCCCTTTATATATAATCAAGTATATACCTGTGATGGTTAATGTTATGTGTCAAGTCTGCTAGGGTTATGGTGTCCAGTTGTTTGGTCAAACACTGGCTGTGATGGTGCTATGAAAGTATTTTTCAGATGTGACTAGCATTTACAGTCAATTGACTTTATATTACTCGATAATGGGGGTGGGTCTCACCCAACTGGTTAGAGCCCTTAACAGCAAAGAAATAAGGTTTCCCAAAAAAGAAGAAATTCTTCCTCAAGACTTCACCATCTACACTTCTCTGAGTTTCTAGCCAACTGGCCTCCTCTAAGGATTTTCCACTCATGACTGCAGTATCAACTCTTATGGGAATAGCAAGCCGGCAGGCCTGCCCAATGGATTTCAGGCTTGCCACACCCCACAATCACGTAAGCCAATTCCTTAAAAATAAGTCTTTATATATTTACACATATACATATACATCCTGAGGTTCTATTTCTCTGGAGAATCCTAAGACAATTCCACAGACGAAAATTTTCAGGTGTACATTTTTGTAAATCAAATTGCCATGCTATTGTTTTATTAAATTACTATTACTTGTGGGTTTTTTTGTTTTTGTTTTCGTTTTTTGCCGGGAGGTCCTGGGGATCGAACCCAGTTCCCTCCATATGGGAGACAGATGCCCAAAAATTTGAGTCACATCTGCCCCCCTATTGCTTTGTTTTTATTTTTTATTCTTGTATTTAAGCAACATGATACCTTTATTTATGGTTGTGATAAAGTTAACTTTTAAAATAAAAAGGTAAAATGTAAGATGATTTAGAGAAAAAATTAGTATGGGTGGATACAGCATTATTGTAAAAAATCAAGAACAATTCAATCTTGAGAAATTATGATCTGGCTGTGATTACCTAAATGAACCATGCAGACACATTTTAATTTATATTAGTTGCCCAAAAGTATGCCTTATAAGGTTCTGTAAACCACAAATTTTAAGGGCATATGGAAATCCAAGGAGAACTTTTATATAAAGCATTCCTGTCTGATACTGATATCCACCTCCCCTCCGAGTTATATTTTGTATATCTGAAGTTTCACTTGGACCAAAGAGGCATTAGAACTCACTAAAAAGAAAATGTGAAAAAGAGATGAACAGCATCAACATAATAAGAATCTACATTATATCATCAGTAAAATTAATACAGTCAAAAGGAGGATTATAAAATCAAAAGACGCTTGCATAGCTATTAATTGATGCTGAGGACCTATTCTGTGCCAAGACCAAATATAACGTGAAACAGCTTTGACCGTGGACTTCACATTCCGTGTGGGGGCCAGGTCTTTCGGATTTTTCACAGATTTCAAGATGCCTCATTACTGTGGTCTTTCCAGCATGTTCCAGGCTAGCCTCTGGATCTTGCATGGATCACACTTTCATCTCAGTGTCTCAGAAGACTGCGATGGTCCACACAATCACAGTACCTAAGCCATCTTACAGACATCATGTCCAATCACTTGCCAGTTAGATCTTGTCCTCCTTGACATGGCTCCTGAAAATCTCACTGTCCACACAGCCTCTTCTGATGGGGGAGAATTGCGTGCACCCTCTTCACAAAAGGACTTCAGAGAAGCTCAAATCACCTCCCCATAACCACTACGGACACCTCCCTAAGGCCCAGTACATGAAACTCCAGACCCTGAAACCTGAGGCTGCCAGAAAAGAAGTAACAGAGGAGCTCACCTTCATTTCCCATGATACAAACCGGGTTAAGAACATTGTCTGGCTAACTAAATGCGGATATGGGATATGCCCCCCAAAACCAAGCTTTGTTGAGTTTGCCTTTAACAGCCTTTGTTGACCCTACAAAGAATAAGTTGGGCATTGAGTGCTCATTTGCAAGTCATGACCCTGAAGCAACAACTCCCCAAAACTGTTCCTATCTACTCAATGGGGGGTACCTACGCACTCTTATGGAAAACCTGGGGTTCTACATGTTTTAGTGTGGTTCTAAAAGCTTTTTGTACATCTGCAGAGCTGTCAGGGACTGACCACCATGGAGAACCTAAATGGAGGTGAGCTGTGGACCAGTCTACAATCCCACCTCCAGCATCTTGGGCAATGCTGTTTCCCTCTGTCACCATGCCTATCGCCTTCCTTAATGCCCCTTCCTACTGGAGTTACCCCCAGACCTCCTCTAGCTTGGCACTTACAGGCATTTTGGGGATAATCCTTTGCTGGGTATGGGGGCTGTACTGTTTTTAATCACAGGAAGCCTAGTTGCACCCCCAAGTCTTGACACCCAAAAATGTCTCCAGGTATTGCCAAATGTCCCCTGGGGAGCAACTTCACCCCCCACCTTTAAAAACCACAGCCATAAATACTCGACACCTGATTATGAGGTGAGATAAAATAAGAAGCCAAGATCAAGAAAGTCATGAATCAGAAGTAATGCCTCAGACTCTGAAGTCCTTATCTACAAATGACAGATCATCTGGAACCTTTAATAATGTTGTCATACTAGTCAGTGTGATGTGATTGGCTGAGCCTCACAACAGCAGATTCCCAACACAGAGTGGTTATTATTTAACCAGAAAGGAAAAAGGCAGGGCCACCATTACTTGGCAAACAGGTGACTGTCGGGAGCAGGGGGAACGACAGACTTGACCTGACTATTAAAAAGACAGCTGTGTGACTCTGAGAAGAGCCCTCTACCTCTTGTATGAGAAGATCACTCTATCCTCCAGCTTGAATACTAGGAATTGTCTAAACTGGCACATCTTAACAAAGGACTCTCGAGGCTCAGAGATTAATGAGTGTCAATTCTATACTTCCATTAATTGACTATAAACAACGCATTCTTGAATCTCAAAATATGATTAATTTTAGACTTTACACCAAAAGCATGAGCAAATAAAGAAAAAAATAATAAATGGGACTTCACTGAAATTAAAATCTTTTGTGCACCAAAAGAACTTAAGTAAAAAAGACAACTTACAGAAGGGGAGAAAATACTTGCAAACCAAATATCTGATAAGGGTGTAAAATCCAGAATGTAATTAAAAATCCTTGGGAAGCGGCTGTGGCTCAATCGGTAGGGCTCCCGTTTGCCATGTGGGAGGCCCCGGGTTCGGTTCCCGGGGCCTCCTGGTGGGGGCAGGCCCGCCCGCGCGGCGTGGTTGGCTGGCCCAGCGAGCACGGGCAGCGGGGGGGGGGGATGAATGAATAGGTAAATAAAATCTTTAAAAAAATAAAAAAATAAAAATCCTTGCAACTTAACAATAAAGACAAACCAATTTTTTAAAAAAGGACAAAAACCTTGAATAGGCATTTCTCCAAAAATAAGATATACAAATAGCCAAAAAAGCACGTGAAAAGATGCTCAGCATTGTTAGCTATTAGGACAATGTAAATCAAAATCACACTGAGATACCATTTCACATCTGCTAGAATAGCTGCCATTAAAAAACAAACAACAACAACAAAAAAAACAAATAACAAACGTTGGAAAGGATGTAAGAAATAGAACACTCCTTTATTGCTGGTGGGAACTTAAAATGGTACAGTCACTGTGCAAGACAATTTGGCGGTTCCTCAGAAAGTTAAGTATATAGAATTCTATATGACCCAGCAATCTTACTTTGAAAACTGAAAACAGGGACTTGAGCAGTTAGTTATTTGCATGTCGATGTTCACAGTGGCATTATTCACAATTGCCAAAAGATGGAAGCAACCCACGTGTCCAAACAAATGGCTAAACAAAATTTGATATATACTTACAATGGGATTTATTCTTCCTTAAAAAGTAATGAAGTCCTGATAATGTGACAATGTGGATGAACCTTGAAAACATCAAGTTGAGTGAAATAAGCCAGACACAAAAGGACAAATATTATATGATCTTCCTGATATGAAATAATTATAATATGAAAATTCATAAGAGTCAGAAACTAGTATACAACTTACCAGGGACCTAGGTAGAGGAAGAGAAGTCAATGTTTAATTGGTACCGAGTTTCTGTTTGGGGTGATGGAAAAATTGTGGTGATGGATGGTGGTGATAACAACACTGTGAATGTAATTAACAACACTGAATTACATATTTCTGTTACTAGAATAAGATTAAAAAAAAAAAATAGGACTGTACAACACAGTGAACCCTAATATAAGTGACAAACTATAGTTAATAGTACAATTATAATATTGTTTCATCAATTGTGACCAAAGTTCTACACTAACGCAAAGTGTTAATAATAGGGAAAACTGTGTGTAAGGGGAGGGTATATGGGAACTTTGCATTTTCTGCATATTTTAATATTTTCTGTAAACCTACAACTTCTCTAGTAAAATAAATGATTGATTTTACTGTAAAACATTAAATCCATCACACATTCAGAAAAAATTCTGAAGAGCTAACACTAAAAACAGAAGACCTAAACACGTCTAGGAAACCTAGTGCTTTATCATCAACTGGGGTATATACAGATTTAGATTTATGGAGAATACTCAAACTTCCAATGCTAATTTTTTTCTGGGGGTGGTGGGGACGCATTCCCAACCTCCTGGAACCCCCACAAGCAGGGATAGAGTACTCACAGCACTTGCATTAACTTTTACAACAGATACGCAGATGTCAGGGAGAGGAGGGATCAATCTCTGGGAGAAGAAAAACAGCTAAAAAATATATTATAGTCCACAAACCTATCCCAGTCACCTAAAGAATGGCACTCAAGTTAACAGGATTTTTAAATCCCTGACTCTAATGCTAAAAAGCCTGTGGCTGAAGAGGTGGCTTTTAAACCTTCCTAATTTAGTGTTTTTACTAAGGAATACAGCTGGGCTTCCCTCCTGAAGAAGGGAAGATAATCTGGTGATAAAAGCCCCAAGATAAAGGTGGATAAGCAGTACATGAGTAGGAAAATAGGGCAGCAGTAAAAGATCTTGAAGACAATTTATGGCTCAAGGTCAATAAATCAACACATCTCCAATTTTAGACTTACACAAGAATAAGAAATTCTAACACACACCCCCGGCCAATACAATCAACTCAGGGCAAAGACTACAGCCTAATTCAGCTGTATGCGGAAAAAAAATACACCAATTATACACTATAAACCTGGAGGACAGTATCAACGTTCCTTCAAAAGGCTTCAAAAGCCTTTCCCTCTCTCCTAGGAACAAGTGCTCTCTCACAGGAAGGTCTATCAATATCCTTTATACCACCCACTCCTTTTCTTAGAGTTTTCTTTCTATTTTAAATTCTGATAGTTAACTACTAGCTTGCTTGAGAATATAAAGGCTAAGGAAATGTAATTTTAGCATTGGCCATAAAACAAGAATTATTGAGACTTAAATAAATATTTTCAATGTGGAAAAGATATTCTTACAAACTTACAATGTTACTTTATAGGAATTTCTTATCCCAAAAAATGGGGATTAGACAGAAAAAATTGTCTAAGTCTGTTTAGCAAATCAGTCCAATACTGTATAGATCCAATATGCAAAGAATTTAAACTTGTGATAAATGAGCATGACGAGTCATAAATAATACTGGAAACAATAGTATTTTGATTTTAGTATGAGATTCAGACCCTCAAGACACACAGAGAGCTAAGTCAAGTCTGGATAGGCAAAGAAGAATTTTAAAAATTTAGATGATAAAAACACTAGCTTTACACTAGGGCATAGACTAAGTTCAAGATATAAAGAGAAAGATCAATGGACCTGCCTATATTTTTAAAAGTCATAAATAAAAAGCATAGAAATACAAAGAAAATACACTGAGGAAATATTTGCCACAAAGGGTGAATAAAGAGTTAATACAAAGACACACATGTGAGAAGTATGCTTTCCTATCACATAAGCTGTTTTCACCTTATTTTGGTATATCACACACCCAGGGAATGCTGGCATGGCTCTCTCAGGTACAGCTAGGGGGCCAGTAAGCAGTTGGACCAACAAAGGCTTAAAATGCATGGCTTGTAATTCAGTGATTTCACTGTTTTTGTCTTCCTAAAATCCTCTCTCAAAATGAAGTGGGGAATCAGAAAGCAGGCTGCAGAATTAACTATAACTGTGAGACAGTAATTAAATAACCTACAGGGAGAAGGTACTGAGCTCCATGTAGGGCTCCTGGGCAGGCTCTGGGGAAGTTAGTTGGTTCCTGGGAGTTCCTGCTGCAGTTGTGTGGCATTTAATTTAACACAGGTGTAAGGTACTCTTTTGCCTGTTATCGCAATTCAAAAGAAAAATATTTAAAAGATAAACAAAATGCCTACCAATAGGGCTCAGTAGATTTTGAAAGGCCTATACGACAAGTGGGATAAGTACATTTATTAGTCACAGTTATAAAAATACTTTAATGATGGAGAAAATACTCACATTTTTGAAAAGTAGGGCACGAATATATAGTCCCAACCACGTTTGTGGACGTGGAGGGAGTGATACTGGAACCCCAGTCCATCTCAGTCAACAGACAAACAAGCTATACTGCCTCTACTACAATATATATAGTTGTTGTCGGTTTTGTATCGATTCCCCATTACAGTCATGCAATCCAGCTTACTTTTTGCTCTCCTATAACACATATTTTTGCAAAACGCTTATAGTTTTGTCTTTATAAAATATAAAATGCAATCACTTTACTACTAACAAAACCCAAAAAAAAAACAACCTCTTAAAATGAATCTACATACATAATAGCCAAGAGAATTTGACAAAAAAGAACAAGGAGAGATGGAGAGGACCTGCATACGGGACTATCAGAACATACTATATGAAGCTATTGTAATTACAACTCTGTGATACTGCTGCAGAACAGGCTCAACTGATCAATGGAACAGAAATTCCACAAATATATGGAAATTTAGTATGTGCTAATTGGTGGCGTTTCCAAACAGGAGAAAGGATGGATCATTCATTCCAGTAGAGGGTTGGGACAGTTGAAACAAGTGACTACAAGTGAATATTTCAGATGGAAAAACATTTTTAAGCTCAATCACTATGCTCCAAACTGTAAACAATAATATTCTCCAATAGGATAAGCTAACTAAAACAAAACAATAAAAACTTGATGAAAAATAGAAGGGTATTTGTAATACTAAAATAGGAAAGGATTTCTTAACGAAGACACGGAAGCCAGTAGTCATATAGAAAAAGCCTGAGCCGACTGTCAAAATAAAAACATTCTGGAGGAGTGGGTGTAACTCAGTGGTTGAGTGCCTGCTTTACATGTATGAGGTCCTAAATTCATTCCCTGGTACCACCTAAAAAGTAAAAATAAAAAATAAAAACATTCTGTACAACAAAAGATATATATATATAAATTTTTAAAAAGCAACAGATTAGGAGAAAATTATTGCCCTAGATATAAAAAAAGGATGACTATTACTATTTATAGGATGAAGAGAGTCTACTGAGGGAGTGGAGGTGGCTCAGACGATTAGGTCCCTCCCCTCCCACATGGGAGGTCCCAGGTTGGGTTCTCTGCGCCTCCTAAGAAGAGACCAAAACACAACAGAGACACAGCGAATGCAAACAACGAGGGGGTGGGGAGAAATAAATAAGTAAAATAAATCTTAAAAAAGAGAGAGTCTACTGATTAATATGAATATTAACATGACCAAAATACAAAAATGCATTAAATCTCACTATCAGGACAACCATGTACCAATTTTTGTCCATTAGAGTAACAAAAATTAAAGGCTGATAATAGCCAGTGTTGCTAACAAATACAGGAAAACAGGCATTCAATTTGTGAGTATGAACAGATAAAGATTGTTTGAAGACAACCTGGTGAAACATAAAATTTTTAAAATGTGTATACTTTTTATCTAGCAAGTTTACTTTGAATAAGTGTAAATAACCTAAATGCCAACATAGAAATGGCTAAATAAATTATATCCATATTAAGGGGAAAAAACAGGACGCCCTTAAAATGCATATGGTAGTATGATATGTATTCACTGACTAACAATAAACAAATTACATTTATTGAATTTTAAAAGGAGAAGCCACATAGCTTTGTTTATGTGAATGGCTAGTGCACATTTTTAAAATCCCATCTATGCATATACACGCATACACATGCACATACATCTATGTGTGTATATACATATGCACACAAGCCCTGGAAGGCAAGGTAGGCCTGAGGGGGGGATACAACAGATGTTCCCTTTTATTTGTTATTACCAGCATGTACTACAAAAGCCCCAGTTCTTACTGACAGCCAAACCTGACTCTGGGACAGAAGAGAAGGCAAACTGAACATCAGGAATAGGAAAAACTGGGAATGGGGGGTGGAAAGACCGGCTAGCTCTTTCACATCTTCAAATGGACTCCAGCTGAATGCCAATTCCACATGGCAGATCTGCCAACTCTCCTCTTACAAGAGCTAATCCTCACAGTTAACTTAAGTAGAACTTCCTCTAATTAAAAGTTCCCTGTTTATTTGGGTAACTCTGTATAAACTCAACAAGACAATAAAAATCTCCCTTCAGTTTCCCTTTCTAAGAGATTCACATCAATTACTTAAAGGCTATTTTATTCCCTCATAATTTCAACTATAATTTACCAACTATTTAAAAAAACAACAACAGTAGTTTATACCAAGTTTAAGAAAACTTATTACTCCAACATTTTCAGGAAATAAGTTCTGTCCCCAAAACATCTGCTAAGAACAGTTACAAATAAGTGTGGAAAAGAAAATAATTGGAATGCTACCTAGCCCCACCAAAAGTTAGTGCTCACTGTTAAAAGAAATTTTAAAAATTACTTAAATTGCAGCACCAACAGTTCCGTTTAAAAGTTTGGGACAGGGAAGCAGATGTGGCTCAAGCGACTGGGTTCCTGTCTACCACATTAGGGGTCCCAGGTTCGGTTCCAGGGGCCTCCTGATGAAGGCGAAACTGGCCTGTGCAGCGAACTGACGCAACAAAATGATGCAACAAAAAAGAGACAGAGGAAAAACAATGAGGGACACAATAAACTAAGGAGCTGAGGTGGCTCAAGTGACTGAGCGTCTCTCTTTCATGTCGTAAGATCCAGGATCTGTTCCTGGTGCCTCCTGAAGAGAAGATGAGTAGAGAAGACAAGCAGACACAGAAGAACACACAGCGAATGGACAGAGAGAGCAAACAGCGAGCACAGGCCGGCGGGGGGAGGGGGGAGGGGTAAATAAATAACTTAAAAAAAAAGTTTGGAACAGACACTTTAGGTAAATTCCAACAAAACTTCAAGAAACAAATAACAACATCTGAAAACAATTGATTCCAAAAGAAAACCAGAACTGCACAGAGAAAAAAAAATGTCTGCGACCCAACCCAACCTCACCTGTAACATAGATGTAAATTTCCTAGATAGATATTAGCAAATCCAATCTATCAGTGGCCAAAAATAAACAGTGACTAAGTAGGGTTTCCTGAGGAATACCAGGATAATCCAGTATTACGCCATCTATAAAGGGGAAAACATAGCATTAATGGACGGTGAAAAAGTAGACCGTAAAATTAAAACCCATTCATGACACTAAAAATAAAGACTTCATAACCAGCAAATTTGGGAGAAGACTTCTACTACAAGATATTTTCAGAAAGTACCACATTTTAATGGTGAGTTATAAGAAGCATTTCCACCAACACGCTACTAACCAGTGCTATCCAGGAAGCCAGGAGCCTACACTAGGTGAAACAGAAGTACAAATATTACGAAGAAAAGAGTAAGAAACCACAAGTAATTAGAAATTATAATCAGAAAATCCTAGAGATCTGTGATAACTGAAACTAATTAGTGTTCAGCAAAGGAACCAAGTACAAGACTAATATAAAACATACACACACACCCTAGTGATTTTCCTACATATTGAAAATGAACTAGAAATGAAAAAAAAATCCCATAACAGCTGGAAAAATTGCCTAAGAATAAATCTAATAAAAGACAAAACCATTGTACACAACACACACATATATAAATACATATAAATACACAACTGCTTATAAAAGTTTACTGAGGGACTTAAGTCTCAAATAGAGACACCACACTGATGGCTATCAGAAGGCTCAAACATGTCTATGTCTGTTCTCCCCAAAATTAATCTAGAAATTCAAAATGATCTCCATCCCATGAAAACTCCAAAAGAATTTTTTATAGAACTTGACAAGCTAATTTCAATTTCCAATGGAAGAATAAATGTGAATTTTTTTTAAAAGCCAATAGAATATATAATATTCTATTGACTTTTAAAATATTATATAATATATAATATTATATAATATAGATCATGGTTAGTAGCAATACTTCAATATCTGTTCATCAATTGTAAAAAAAAAAAAAAATGTACCATAATAAAGATGTTATTAACATGGGAAAATGTTAGAGGAGGAGGGGGTGGGGTATATAGGAATCGCCTGTATTTTCAATGTAACTTTTCGGTAATCTAAAACTTCTATTTAAATATAAAGTAAAAAAAGCCAACAGAATTTTGAAAAATTATAACAAAGAGGTGGGTATATTGGCCAACTAGATGTGAACATGAAAAAGAATGAGGACTATACAAATTGATCACTGGAACAAAACAGTCTGAGAACACATATCTCTCCCTTTACACAAAATATATACAAACATTCATATATATTTATATAGTTTATTAATGGTATTGAAGAAGAAACATTTCAAATCAATGGGGAGGGAGAAATGCAAAAAATGTTACTGGGGCAAGTGGGAATCCATTTGGGGAAAATAAAGTTAGATCCCAAACCTCACACTACTTACGAAAATAAATTCCAGACCGAAGTAAATACCTAAAAATATTAAACAAAACAGCCGTATTACAAGAAAACACCATAAACAAAGCCAAAGAAAATGGGAAAAGAGAGATTTATACAACATAAGTTAAATGATTTGTATCCTTATACAAGTCAAATAATAGAAAAGTCACCAAAGTTTGTGAGCCAATTTAAAGAATAAATACAAATGGCTAACAGAGTTCACTCATGCTTAAGGAAATGCAAATTAAAATAAAGAAGACACATCTTTTCCCCCATCAGATGCACATAGGTTTTTATAAGTTGGATACTAACAAGTGTTGTAGAGTTTATAGATAGACAACTATACTCCCACCTGACTTCTGGGAGTGCAAATTAAGTCACTTTGGAGGGCAATTTAACAGGATCTTTCAATCAAAATAAGCTCACACCCTTCCATCCAGCTACTTCCCTGGTACATGTGCACAAGACACACCCTACAGAGTTCCCTGCAACACTGGATGTCTTAAAAAATAAAAATTTAAAAATTTAAAAAATTTTTTTAAAAAAGCAGAGCCAACAACCTTGGAGGCCTCCAATGGGGAAATGACTAAGCAGCAGTACCTTGCACTTCGAAGGAAGGCTAGGAAACCGCTAAGGAAGAATAAGCACTGTCCTCATGCACCTTTAACTTTAAAAGTCTCTAGGAGGGAAGCGGCTGTGGCTCAATCAGTAGGGCTCCCGTTTACCATATGGGAGGCCCCGGGTTCGGTTCCCGGGGCCTCCTGGTGAAGGCAAGCCCGCCCGCATGGCGTGGTTAGCTGACCCAGTGAGCACAAGCAGCAAGGGGGGGATAAACGAATAAATAAATAAAATCTTTAAAAAAAAAAAAAAGTCTCTAGGACAACTTGATGGGAAAAAAATGTACTGTATTATACGGATGGTATATAATTTAAACCCACATTGGCAGCACTTTCTATGTTAATGAACACGTGCATACAAGAGTGTGTGTGGACAAATCACCTAGGGATCTTGTTAAGATGAGACTCAGAGAGTGAGAGGTTATTATTATTATTACAGAAAAATGAAAATGCTCTAATAATGATTGAAGGGATGAAGGCACAAATATGAGATTATACCAAATGCCATTGATTGTACACTTTGGATGAGTTGTATGCTTTATTAATATGTATCAATAAAAATTGCTTAAAAAAAAAAAAAAAAAAAAAAAGATGAGACTCTGATTCAACAGGTTTGGGGTGGTGCCCAATATCCTGCATTTCTAATTGGCTCCCAAGATGCAGCTGCTGCTGGCCCAGAAACCAGAGTATCAAGAGCAGAGAAGATGACCTGGAAGGCTCCAGAGCAGGCAGGTACCAGCAGGCACCCAAGGGGAAAAGAGGGTGGAGACACAGGCAAGTAAGACCACTTGAAGAAGTCAAAGGGGGCTTCAGCCTTACCTATAAAGTCTTTATTTTACAAGCATAGCATATTTGAGTATTTATGTAATTAAAAGTTAGTCTTTAAAAACTTATAAAATAATCCATTTGAATACAGTTATAAATTCTAGAAATTTCACAGGAAGTACACAGGGCGGGCTAATTAATGTTGGCCAGTTATAACCCTCCAATAATCATCAGTAATTGGCCAGGAGAACAGAAGCAGAGGGAAACTGACTGATAATCTGGTGGGAAAGTCCATCACTACTGCAGGGATCCTTTCTAAAACACAATTTTAAATTGGGTATATTATTTTTATGTGAATGTTTGTTTTTTTTTTTTTTTTTAAAAAAAAAAAAAAAAAAAAAAAAATCCAGAGTGAGATTATTAAAAATAAACTGCTGCATCTATGTGAAGTAATATCCATACAACATAATTTATATGGCCTACCAGGCTTTCTCTCCACTTTTTCTTGCTAATGGATCCTTCCAGAGGAAATTCTTCTTAGCTACTGTAGAACTAATGAGCATGCAGAAAGGATCCTTCTACAATGCCATCCAGAGATCTTTCTAAAAAGCCAACTTTCGACAAGCTGCCAGGCCTGGCCGTTACAAGAGATGGAACTGGAAAGCCAAGCTTCATTAACTCCAGGCAAGGCGACCTCTCTGTGGCCAAACTTCCGTGCTGTGAGCACTGGTCAGCATCTGGAATAACTGAATGTACACAAACGCCACGAAGGTTCATGCTGGGGCTTGTAATTTCTATTTACATACTCGGACAAAAAGGGTTTGGGCGGAAATGGATTGATGAAATCCTAATAAATTCAGTAGGATAAGAATTAATTTAAAAAGACAAATGAAAACAAAGACATATTAAAACTCGTGCGATACAGCGAAGGCAGTGCTCAGGGGGAAATTTGTACCTATGAATGCCTATATTTAAAAAATGAGAAAAATAAGAAGGGTTGAAAATGAAATACTTAACTTTATATCTTGAAGTAGAAAACGAGCAGAGTAAATACAAAGTTAGCAGAAAAAAAGGAAATAATTAAGATTAAAGCAGATATCATTGATGGGGAGACAGTGACCACTGGAGATGCCAAAGTCAGAGAGAGGGAAAAAGAGGTGCACCATGGGGACATTTTCAGGATTTGGAATTGACCTGAATGACATTGAGGTGACAGATACAGGCCATTATATATCCTGCCATAGCCTACAGAAAATTGAGTGGGAAGAGTGTAAACTACAATGTAAACTATAGTCCAACTTAGTGACAATGCTCCAAAACGTGTTCAATGAATGTACCACACTAATGAAAAAAGTTGTTAATGTGGGGAAAAGTGGGAGGTCTGGAGAGTGGGGCATACAGGAATCCCTTATATTTTTTTATGCAACAATTTATGTAATCTATCTTTGAAAAATAAATTTAAAAATATTTAACTATAAAAAAGATTAAAGCAGAGATAAATGAAACAATAGAAAAACAATTGAAACAATAAATACAAAAAATCAGTTCTTTGGGGGAAAAAATCAATAAAATCGACAAACCTTTAGCTACACTGACAAGAAAAAAATATAAAAGATGAAAATAATTAAAATCAGAAAGAAAAATGGTGATATCATTATTGACCTTTCAGAAATGGTTTAAGAGAATGTTATGAACTAACTCTATGTGAACTTGATAATCTAGAAAAAGTGGGAAAATTTGTAGAAATACATCAATTACTTCAATTGACTCAAAATGAAACAGGAAACATCAAACTTATGGCAAGTACAGAGATTGAATCAATAATCAAAAACATTCAACAAAAGAAAATTTCAGGACCAGATGGCTTCTCTGCTGTAGTCCACCAAACATTTAAAAAAGAATTAGGGGGCGGATGTGACTCAAATGGTTGGGCATCCATCTCCCATATGGAGGGACCTGGGTTCGATCCCTAGAACCTCCCAGCAAAATAAAAATAAAAAATAAAAAAATATCTAAAAATTTAAAAAAAGAATTAATACCAGTCCTTATCAAACTCTTCCAAAGAATTCAAGAGAAGGGGACACTTCCTAATTCATTCTATGAGACCATCCTTACTCTGACACCTGGTAAAAACATCTCAAGAAAAGAAAACTACAAACCAATTGCCTTTATGAATATAGATGCAAAAATCTTAAAGTACTATCAAAGAATTCAAGGGCATATTAAAAGATTATACACCATGACCAAGTGGGATTCAGCCCAGGATTGCAAGAGTGATTCAACAAATGAAAATCAAACGCACTGTAACACATAGAGAATAAGGAAAACAACAAATGATCATCTCAATAGATAAGGACACTCTCCAAAATTCAGCAGCACCCAGCACCCTTTCTTAATAAAAATATTCAGAAAAATAGAAATAGAAGGGAACTTTCTCAACATGATAAAGGTAATTTATGAAAAACCCACAGGTAACATCACACTCAGTGGTGAAAGACAAAGCTTTCAAGGATGCCTGCTTTCACCACTGCTATTCAATAGTGTACTAGAAGTTCTTGCCACACTAATTAGGCAAGGGAAAAAAAGAAAAAAGAGAACTAAAAGGTATCCAAATTGGAAAGGAAGAAATAAAACTCTCTCTACTTGTAGATCACATGATCTTATACAGGAGAGAGCCTAAAGGGATCCACACACACACACACACACAAACTATTAGAGCTAATAAATGAATTCAGCAAAATGTCAAAGAGTACAAGATCAACACACAAAAAACAACTGTGTTCCTATAACACTAGCAATCAACAATCCGAAGAGGAAATTAAAAAAGCAATTCTATTTACAAGAGCATCTAAAAGAATAAAATATCTAGGAATCAATTTAACTATGTACACAACAGGCCTGTAAACTGAAAACCACAAACACTGGTGAAAGAAATTAAGGCTTAAATAAATGACAAGATATCCCATATGTTCATAGATTGAAAGAATTAGAATTTTTAATGTCAGTATTACCCAAAGCAATATACAAATTAAATGCAATGCCTATTAAAATCCCAACAGCCTTTTTTGCAGAAATGGAAAAAAACAATCCTCAAATTTATAAGAAGTACAAGGGGTCCCAAATAGACAAATCAATCTTGAAAAATAAGAACAGGGTTGGAAGACTTGCATTTCCCAATTTCAAACAAAGCCACAAGAATCAAAACAATACAGTGCTGGCACAAAAAATATATATATATATATAGACACTGAAAGTCGAAGTAGACCCACACATCTATGGCCAGTTGATTTGTGACAAAGGTACTAAGTACAGGCAGTGGTGAAAGTGAGTTTCTTCAACAAATGGTGCTGGGGAAACTGGATATCCACATGCAGAAGAATGAAGTTAGACTCCTACCCCATACCACAAACAAAAATCCCCTTAAAATGAATCAATGGCCTAAATATAAACGCTAAAACCATAAAACACTTAGAAGATAACCTTCATAATCTGGGATTTGGCAATGGACTCTTAGGTATGACACCAAAAGCACCACCACCAACCAAAAAAATAAATAAATAAACTTGATTTTGTCAAAACAGCATATAGAATGCAAGAAAATAGTTGTAAACTGCATACAGGATAACAGTTAACTATCCAGAATATATAAAGAACTTTTACAATGCAGCAACAAAAAGACAAACCCTATTTAAAAATGAGTGAGGAATAAAAACATAAAAGAAAAAAATGAGTGAGAGAGCTGAACATACATTTCTCCAAAGCAGGTACACAATTGGCCAATAAATACATGAAAAGATGCTCAATATCATTAGCCATTAGGGAATTGAAAAATTAAAACCACAGTGAGATACTATTTCACATTCACAAAGATGGCTACTGTTAAACAGAAACAGAAAATAAGTGTTGGAGAGGATGTGGAAAAATCATAACTAGTGTATTGCTAGCAGAGATGCAAAATGGTGCAGCCACTGGGAAAGCAATATGGTAGTTCCTCAAAAAATTAAATATAGAATTATCATCTGACCCAGCAATTCCACTTCTAGGTATATACCGAAAGAGTGAAAACAGGGTCTCAAACAGATACTTGTACAACAAATTTTATAGTATCAGTATTCACAATTGCCAAAAGTTGCAAACAATCCAAGGGTCCATCAAAAAAAGAATGGATAAAACGAAAGAAAAAAAAAAAGTGGCACATGCACACAGAGAAATATTTTTCCGCCACAAGAAAAAAATGCTGCAGACATGCTACAACATGGAAGAACCTAGGAAACATTAAGATCAGTGAAATAAGCAAGACACATGAGGACAAAAATCATGTATCACTTATAAAAGAAACTTTGCAGATATATTAGATTAGAAGTTACCAGGAAAGGGGGGGAAAGAGGGAGAAGTATGGTGGTGGGGGGAGAGATAGTATTTGTAAAAATAAAAATAAAATGGAAAAAAAAAAGTATCAAAAGGAGACATTTGGGTAAAATTCCATTACAATATTTTAAAGCAAATACCTTGTTGAAATTTAATTTTCACTTGGCAATCTTTTCTTTTAAAAAGTGTCAACATAAAACAACGAAAAAGTGAAGAAATGTCACATATTGGAGGGGATGAAGAAGACCTAACAAGAAAATCCAATGGTGGATCATGGAAAAGATAAATGGGAAAACTGGTGAAATGTGAATCAAGACTGTGTCCCAACATTAATTTCCCGGTTTTGTGCTATGGTTATGTAAGATGTTAAAATTCAGGAAGTTGGAGGAAGGAAGGGTACAGAGCTCAGTGTCATTTTTGCAACTTTTCTATAATCTAAAAGTATTACAAAGGAAGAAGTTAAAACAAGTTTTGTTCGTTTTTTGAGAGTCACTGAGAGATTCTGGCAGGGAATGCCAGGATCAATTTTAAATTTTAAGATCATAGTGAGATCACCATGTGTCTCCTACACTTTTTTTTTTTTTTTTTTTTTGGTCCTGCTTCGAGCGGACACTGCAGATGACCCTCTGTTGCCAGCTAGAGCTTAATATCAGGCTTTGCCAACAGAGGGTGCTAGCGGGACACTCAGGGAAGAAATAGCTTTCCCCTCTTCTGCGGTGCTGTCTGCCCCGTGAGACCAACAGGTCAGCTCCTGGGTCCCTAGGGCTCACCCCAGCTCCTCATGATTCAAACTCAGCCAGCACCCGCCGGCAAGTCCACTGCCACTGGCAGGCCGAGGCACTGTGGCAAACAAACACACCACTCCTTGGTGGTCTGACCCTCCACACCAGGCTGGCTCCTCCCCAAACTGTCAGTCCCTTCCTTTCACCTCTTCCTCAGCCCCAGTGTAGCAGCTGCTTTCTGCAGTCGCCACTGCTGTACCCACTTGAGTCTTGTGTGACCCCTTCAAGAACTTAAACACTTCACCCTCGCTAACAATTCTTTATACTAAATGTCCCCCATTCAAATTACAAGGGTGGTTTCTGACTCATCTCTACCCCTGCCTAACAGCACTTTTTGGAATGTTTATACTTAATGACATTCGATTCTCCTGGAACCAATCACATACTTTCCCCCCCCCCCATGGGAACATAACAATATATAGATAATGGCCAAGTTATCTATATATAGGCATAAGACACAATGTTTGGCTTCAAAGCATTCTAACAGAAGAGGGTAAAGCTCAGTGCCTGAGCACCTGCTTCGTATGTACGAGGTCCCCAGGTTCAATCCCCGGTACCTTCTGAAAAAATAAAATAAAATAATTTTTTTTTTTTAAGTATTTCTAAAACTGGTCATGGGGTGGAAAACAGATTTCATAAGGGCACATCACACTTCTATTTAACAGCAGTTTTCATGTTATACAAACTTGAGAAACAATGCTGTAATCTAGAGATCAAAAGGAGAACTTTTTTGCTGTTTGGCAGAGTGGGGAGAGTGGTGGGTAATAATAGAGGGGGGGAAACATTTTAATTTGATTAAAATTCGGAGAAAACAAAACCACTTGGGTCACTACCCCCCAATGGTGGAAGAGGAATGGCAGAGCTGGTAGAGAGGAAAGCAAAATTGGGTTCTCTCTGGTCTCAGACTGCTGGCTCAGAGAAGCAGGGATGGGGTGACAAAAGGTCGCTGCTAGGAGATCTGAATGGTAAACCTGTTTCTACTCCTTTCTTAGGCTCTAAAAAAAGGGGGTCATTCACTGCTGCCTGCAGTGAGGTGGGGAACATGTGAGTTTCATTCTTCGATAGAGCCTTGCTCTTTTGTCATAATTCAAAAATTAGTTTCTCATACTCTCAGTCCCAGTTTCCTCTCGGGGAAAATTGGAGGGAGACTATGGGAGCCTCACCCAGAACTCATCTGAGGCAGAGAAGCAGCGGGCATTCCCACAGAAGCACTGAGGAAACAGTCACACTGCAGCGCCTGGGGTGACACATTAGGCTTGAGAACACCTGGGGCCAGGGAGGAAACGCTGAGGAAAGAGTTTCCCAGGGAAATGGGGATACCCAGGAGCCTTCTTTTATACTGGGGGTTTTTGAAAGTCATGCACACACCCAGAGCAAGGCTTGCAGTCAGAAGACTTGGAAAGACCACAAGTGTACACCTCAGGCGTCTAGAGGCTCAGGGAAAATTGGGCTAAGCACTGAGGAAAAGCTGCAGCACTCACTGAGAGGCTCCTGGCATGCAAGGAAATACCTGTCAGAGCACCAGGCAAATACAAGATAAAGGAACAGAAACTTTAGGGATCACAAATGACAAGGAAAACAGCCTGTGCAAAAAGAAAAAATAAAAAAAGTTTGGAAAATTTCTTAAACACACTATACAATAGCCTTCAACAACAAAACAAACAAAAAGCCGCAAAACTGGGGAAGGGAGCAGAATCTAATTTCCACAATTAGCACATTATAATATTCAAATGTCCAGACTGCAATAACAACAAAGTCAAAAGGCATAAAAAGGAACAGGAAAAGGACAGTGCATTCAAAGGAAAAGATAAAGTGACAGAAACCACTTTTAAGAAAGCCCAGTACTGGATTTACTAATCAAGAGACAGGAACTCTCCTAAACAGTATCAACAAGCTAAAAGAAAAGATGGAAAAAAAACTAATGGAATGAAAATCACTCATGCACAAACAGAGCATTTCAATAAACAGAAATTTTAAAAGGTAACCACAAAGAAATTGTGCAGCTAAAATCTAGAATAACTGAAATTAAAAATTCACTAAAAGAGTTAAACAGCAGACTTGAACAGACAGAAGAAAAAAAATCAGCAAACTTAATAATAAGACAGTTGAAAACATCCAGTTTGAGGAAAAAAGAAAAAAACTGAAGAAAATAAAGAGACAAAGGGACCTGTGGGACACCATGAAGTATACCAACATACGCATTATATTATGGGAAGTCCCCAAAGAAGAGAAAGGGGCAGAAAGATTAATTTCCCAAATATGGTTTTTTTAAAAAACATGAATATATATATCCAAGAAGCTCAACAAACTCTGAATAGAATAAACTTAAAAGAGATAAACACTTGAAACAATAGGCAAACTGAATCCTAACAGCAAAGAGGAGCAAATCACCAAGTACAAGGGATCCTCAGTAAGATTTTAAGTGCCAATTTCTCATCAGAAATCATGGAGGCCAGGAAGCACTGGGATGGCATAAAGTGTTGAAAGGAAAAATCAAAAAACAAAGAAACAATGAAAACCAAGAATTCTATATCTGGTAAAATTGCCCTTTAAACATGAGGAAGACTGGAGGAGAAAACATGAGGAAGACTGGAGGAGAAAACATGAGGAAAGACTGGAGGAGAAAACATGAGGAAAAATGGAGGAGAAAATGCCCAAGAGGACATTACTGGGACAATTAAAAATTATGAAATACAGACAGTACGCTTTATATCAAAGTTAAATTCCTTGAACTTAGTAACTGTACTTAATGAGCTCACATAAGTGAATATCTTCTTAGGAAATACACATCAAAGCACTAAGTGTTCAAAACGCATGCAGTCTATTCTCAAATGTTTAGAAGATGAGAGAGAGAGACAGACAGACCATGATATAATAAATGTCGCAAAATGTTAAAAGTTGGTAAACCAGGGTATCTGGGTAGGGGGTATCTGGGAGCTCCATGTATTTGTTATTTTTCCAATTGTCGTGTAAGAGAAA
This sequence comes from Tolypeutes matacus, assembly GCA_026826555.1. Classification (NCBI taxonomy): domain Eukaryota; kingdom Metazoa; phylum Chordata; class Mammalia; order Cingulata; family Chlamyphoridae; genus Tolypeutes; species Tolypeutes matacus. The sequence continues at coordinate 12,883,304 of JAKSZT010054399.1, forward strand.
TGATCTCAAAACAAAAGTCTTTTAAGAAATGAGAGAAGATTAAGACATTTCCAAATAAATAAGAAAGCTGAAGAAGTTTGTTACCACTACATCTGTACTACAAGTAATGCCAAAAGAAATACTTCAGGATGAAAGGAAAGAACAGCAGCTTGAAGACATCAAGAAATATCTAAAATACAGGGAACTCCTTGGATAAAAACAAACGTCAGTACTATTATACAATTAGTTTGTAACTACACTTTTGACTTTTTACATAATCTAAAATACAAATGCATTAAAAATATTAATAGATTTAGGATGTTAAGTGAAATCTCCTCGGTAACCACAAAGAAAATATCTAAAAAATATAGTAAGGGAAATAAGAAGTGAACCATAATAGCTCACTACAAAAGACCAACTAAACACAAAAGAAGGCAGTTAATAGAGGAAATGAGGAACAAAAAGGTGTAGGATATACTAAAAACAAATGCCAAAACTCCTGCCTTACCACTAGCTACTTTAAATGTAAATGGCTTAAACAATCCAATCAAAACACAGAGATTGGCAGAATAATTTTAAAAACACTATCCAACTATATGCTGTTTGCAAGGTACTCACTCACCTTAGATACAAGACAAAACTGGTTGAAAGAAAAGGACTGGCAAATATATTCCATGCAAACAGTAACCAAAAGAGAGCTGAGGTGATAATACTCATATCAGATAAAACAGTCAAGTCAAAGATTGTTACAAGGGACAAAGGACAATAAATATAAGTTGTAACAATGATAAACATATATGCACCTAAAAGAGTCCCAATGTATATGAAATAAAAATTGGCAGAACTGAAAATAAAAGTAGACAGTTATACAATACTTGGAGACCTCAATACAGCACCTCCAGTAATGGAAAGAACATCCATTACTGAAGCTCAATAAAAATAATGAGGACTTAACAATACAAAACAGCTAGACCTAACGGATATATAAAACACTCTACCCAACAACAGAACACACATTCTTCGCAAGTGCACATGGATCATTCTCCAGGAAAGGGCATAATATGTCTGTGTGTGTGTGAAACCCACGTAGTTTCAATAAATTTTGAAAGACTGAAGTCATATAAAGAATCTTCTCCAACCACTATGGAATGAAACTAGAAATCAATAATTGAAGGGAAACTGGAATATGTAGAAATTACACAACCCACTTAAACAACCAGTGGGTCAAAGGAAAAACATCGCAAGGTAAACTTGAAGATACTTAAAGACCAGTGAAAATGAAAACATACTACATAAAAACTATGGGAAGCAGTGAGTGCAGTGCTCAGAGAGAAGTTTATAGCTGGTAAACAACTACATGAAAAAAGAAAGATCTCAAATCAAAAACTTAATTTCAATTTTGAGGAACTAAAGAGAGAAGGGCAAACTAAACCCATACTTACAGTAGAGATAAACAATATCAAGAATAGAAAAACAATTGAGAAGATCAACAAAAGCAAGGTTGGTTCTTTGAAAATATCAGAAAGTTGAACAAACCTTTAGCTGGACTGACAAAAAAGACACAAATAACTGAAATCAGAAATCAAAGTAAGGACATTATTATGGATCTTACAGAAATAAAAAGGGTAAGAGAATACTACGAGCAACTGTATGCCAACACGTAATATAATGTAGATGAAATGGACAAATTCCTAGGAAAAAAAATTATCTGAACTGATTCAAGAAGAAATAGAAACTCTCAAAAGCCCTATAACAAGTAGAGATTGAATTAGTAATCAAAAACTTGTCAACAAAAAAAAGACCACAGTATCAGATAGATACACCGGCGAATTTTACCAAACATTCAAAGAAGAATTAACAATTCATCTCAAACTCTTCCCAAAAAATTGAAGAGGGAACATGTCCTAACTCATTCTAATAGGCTGGTACTACCTTGATACTGAAACCAGAAGGACACTGCAAATAAAGTATACCACAAGTACCAATATCCTCTTATGAATATAAATATAAAAATCTTCAACAAGTAACTAGCATGAGAAACTCAAAAGTACATTAAAAGAGTAAAGCCCGTGACCAAGGAAGCTTTATCACAGGAACGTAAGGGGTAGGTCAACATAAGAAAATGAATCAATGTAATATACATTAATAGTACAAAAAGAAAAAAATCCCATGGTCATCTTAATGCAGAAAAGGCATTTGACAAAATCCAAAAAGCTTTCATGATAAAAACATCCAGAAAATTAGGAATACAAGGGAAATCCTCAACACGATCAAGGGCATGAATGAAACACCCACTGCTAATATTATACTCAACAGTGAAAGACTGAGAGCTTTGCCCTAAGATCAGGAAAAAATGACATTCATGACACGATCCTGTATATAGAAAATCCCAAAGAATAAGCAAGAAAACTACTAGAGCTAACAAAAAAATCAGCAAAATTGTGGGGTAAAAGATCACCACACAAAAATCAATGGTGTTTCTGTACCACAACAATGAAGAGTCTGAAATGAATTAAGACGATTCTGTTAACAATATCATCTAAAAGAATTAAACACCTAGAAATAAATTTAACCAAGGAGGTAAAAGACTTATACAATGAAATTTACAAAACACTACCAAAAGAAATTTAAAAAGAAATAAGTGGTAAATCATCCTATGCTCAGGGATTGGAAGACATAATATCCTTGTCAATACTACCCAAATCTACCAACTTTCCAACAGCTTTCTTGCAGAAATGGAAAATCCAATCCTTAAATTCATACGGGGTCACAAAGGGCCCCAAATAGCCAAATCAATATTGGAAGGAAAAAAAGAAAAACAGTTGGAGGTCTCACACTTCTTGATTCCAAAACTTTCTACAATGCTACAGTAATCAAACCAGTATAGTACTGGCATAAGGATAGACAGACTAATGGGAAGAGAATTGACAGTTTCAGAAATAAATCCACATATTTATGGCAAACTGATTTTCAACAAGGCTAAGTACAGTCATTTCAATAAATGGTGCTGGGAAAACTGATGTCCACATTTAAAAACAAACAAGAACCTCTACCTCACACCATATACAAAATTAACTCAAAATGGGTCACTGACCTAAAGACTCTTCAAAGAAAACACATAGGGGAAAGTCGTTATGACTTTGGATTTGGCGATGATCCATGAAAATGTGGCATACAATAAAATATTAGTCAGCAAAGGGAATGAAGTTCTGATACATGCTACAACATGGATGAACCTATAAGACATTATGCTGAATGAAACAGGTCAGACACAAAAGGACAAATATTGTATGATTCCACTTACACAGAATATCTAGACTAAACACATTCATGGAGACAGAAAGTAAGATTACAGGTTACCAGAACCCTGTACGAGAGCAGTCAAGAAGAAACCTAGGGTAAGGGATTGCTGGCTGTAGGACACACATGCAATGCCTAAGACAGCAAGAAAACTGTTTCCTAGGGAAGGGCGAACATTTGGAATCATGTAAACTAAGGAGAAAATGGCAATTGAGTGCAGTACATGATACTAGATAAGATCCATGAATAGAGGAGAAAGGAGTCAAGGGGACATAGTTCAGTGTAGGAAAATATTGGAATATAGAATGTAACCTTGTACAATGTTAAATTTCTTGAACTTGATAGCTATACTTAGGGTGGTAACACAAGTGAATATTCTTGTTCATAGGAAACGTACATGGAAGTAAAAAGTTTTCAAGAATTATGATGCAAGCAGTCTGCTCTGAAATGCTCAGAAAATAGGAAAAGAGGGAGATAAGAGATATGCAGCACAGGTAGCAAAATGTTAACACTGGTGGGTTTGGGTGGGGGGGTTTGGGTGTGGGGGCAGTATACTAGAGTTCTTTCTATGGCATTGGTATTAATTTCAAACTTATATAACAGATGGAAAAATATTTCCAAAAAAAGTTAACAAAATAAAATTAAAAGAGGAAGAATTTTGGTAGTAGATAGTAGATGTTGGTGATAGTAATAGTACAATAATGGGAATTTAATTAATACTGAGCTGTTCACTTGCAAGTGATGAAAATGGAGAATTCTGAGTTGTATATGTTAGTACAATAAAATGGGTTTTTTTTTGTTTTGTTTTGTTTTTTTTAAAGATTTTATTTATTTATTCATTTATCCCCCCCTTGCTGCTTGTGCTCGCTGGGTCAGCTAACCACGCCGTGCGGGCGGGCTTGCCTTCACCAGGAGGCCCCGGGAACCGAACCCGGGGCCTCCCATATGGTAAACGGGAGCCCTACTGATTGAGCCACAGCCGCTTCCCTGGTTTTTTTTTTAATCAAAAATATTTAAGATTGCAAAGAAAACAGGCACAGAATATGAAACAGATAAGTCATGAAAAGGAGACAAATTTCAAGGAAAAAGATATTTTCATTTTCAGCAACCTGGTACCCTCTAATAAAACACATACACACACAAAGCTGAGTAAAATATTTTTAAAATGCATCACCAAGCAAACAAGAAGATAGGGGAAATCTTCAAGAATAGAGATGAAAATTCAAAAAAACAAGAAAGGTAAGCAACATTTGAAATCAGATAATACCCCAAGGGAATCTACTGGTGCCATGTTACCTAGAGGTGAGAGGGAAGAAAGAAAAAAAAAAAAGAAAAAATCAAGCTACTGGCTGGTGTTGGTTAATCTAGAGATGGGGGGGGGGGAACAATCGGCTTATGGGAGGTGGAATGGAGGTGGAAAGTCAGAAGAAAGACTGGCATAAAAGTTTCCAAGCTAAAAGGGTAACTAGAAAACAGAAACAGTATGGAACATATCTTTGACCTTGATTCCATGGGGAAGGTGATGAGGAAGGTTCAAGGAATTCTCACCCACATTCTAGTCTTTATAAAGCAGGACAAAAGTCCTGTTTCACACCTCAGGACAAGAGGAACTAAGGGAGTGTATAGCAGGGGAAGTTTTGAATTTCCCTGATTCTCCTAAAACCAAAAACATTCAGATAAGAGCCAAAAGAAAACTAAGTACCCCTACAAACCACAAAATAGTATTGAGTAGGGTCAAATCATGAATAGCTACAAAACCAAAACAGTATCAGGTTCTGCGCAGAAGGAAGCAGAGGGAAGCAAGACAGAATCCCAAGATTATCAAAAGGTACTTATTGGACAACATAGTGAGCCAAAGTGAGAAGAGCAGCCAGAAGGGGGTTTAGCATCTTCCAAATCACAGGTGTGCCAGGATCAGACCCACAGTTAGGTCTGAAGGGACAAGAGAAGTCTTAGCAGTCTAGGAGTTACTAGCTCTTACAATTAAGCAGCCAAAGCACCCTTATAATAAAGAAAACTATAAGGAATAGGGTACAAATGGAGCAGGAGAGGGACAAAAGAGGCAATGGAAAAAGAAGGTCCAGATAGAAGCAGAAGGGTAGGAATGGGAGAACAGAGATCTGGGGAATAACAGGCCTCATTTTTAAATACTTGATGAAAACAATGGAAGAGGGAGCACTAGAGCTGTGGTGTTAGAAAACCTCTCCTGACCCATTCCCCTTCCTAAAGTGCAGAAAGACTAATTTCAAATAAGAATAAATAGGGGAAGCGGATGTGGCTCAAGCAATTGAGCTCCCACCTACCACATGCGAGGTCCCAGGTTCGGTTCCCAGTGCTTCCTGGAGAAGACGAGCAAGACAGCAAGCTGGCGCAACAAAATGACACAACAAGGAGAGACAGAGGAAAGACAATGAGAGACACAACGAATGAGGGAGCTGAGGTGACTCAAGTGATTGAGCGCCTCTCTCCCACACAGGAGGTCCCAGGTTCAGTTCCCGGTGCCTCCTAAAGAGAAAATGAGCAGACACAGAGAGTACACAGCAAATGGACACAGAGAGCAGGCAGCAAGTACAAACAAGGCGGGGGGGGGTGGTGTAAAAATAAATCTTAAAAAATTAAAAAAAAAAAAATACAAAAAGGATAGCAGTTGACTCTCATATAAACTTACTACAAGGAAAAGTGAAGAGCAAATAGAACAAAGACCCTAGCGAAAACATACCAGAAATATATGCATGTGAATAGCTAAACTGTACACTAATATATCAAAATGAAGTAAGAGTCAACTTTCTGTAATGGCAGGGAGTGAGCACACACAAATACCCACAGATAACATATACCAAAACCGAATTAAAAAACAAACAAACACTAGAGTATAAAGTATACAAAAGCCAGGGAAAGAATTAACTCTCATAAACCCAAAGAGGTAAAGTTTCTGGCTTCTTAAGAACACTATGCACCCTCATAGCTATGACTGAAAAAATGGTGGCTGAATGGTTGCCTTACCAGCAAAAGGTTCCATTTATCAGAGTTCAGAGTTGCAAATGCAGCTAGAAATTTAGATTTTGACAGCATAAGAACTTAAGTAGAGACACTCAAATTCAGAGTTTAAAATGCTGGAAATCTCTGGCTCACAGCTAACAGCATATGTGTGGAGAAACTGCAACTGATAAGGCAAAAAAAGTGGTCAGGAACTGGAAAAAAATATATTTTGGAAGAATGATGTGGAGCCAAATCTGTGAATATGATGCTTTCCCCCAAATGTGCTCAGCTGGGATGGCAGAAAGACTGAAATGTCTGAATATAGCACCTAAAGCTGGCAGAGCAGCTAGAAATTAGGGGAATCCACAAAGAGGGTAAATTTCATTTCTGCCCAGTTATTTAAACAACTTCCAAATTTTGCAGGAACTTGGGAGATCCACAGTTGCTAGACTAAAAGAAAAATCATCAGTAAAAGGACATAAGAACAAAGCAGAGATACAAACAGCTGCAAATCACAGGGTATCAGTTTGCAATTTGACTGCAAACAATTGACTACCTACAACAACAAAAACCCAATAATCCTCAGAAAGAAGACAAAAGAAATCAGTCATTATAACATTATTTGTAATGTCCAACTTCCAATTAGACAAAAAAGAAATATGTAAAGTATGCCATTTGTACATAAAGGTAAAAAGGTAGTCAATGGAAACTGACTTCAAGTGGGCCCAGATATTAGATTTAACAATGATTCCAAAGCATCTATTACAAGTATTTCAAATAATTTGTAAAACTTGTTCAAAGAGTTAAAGGAAAACACAATTTCAATGAATGAAAAGATAGGCAATCTCAGAGAATCTGAAACTAGAAAAATGGAAATCTACACCTGAACATTTACTAAAATAACTTCACCAGATTGATCCTTTCTTCTATCATCTGCAATGAACTTGAATATAAAGTAATCTTTAGAAGAGAAAAACAGGTGAACAAAATATCATTAGAACTTCAAACTCATGTGACAACAAGTAGTAGTCTAATATATGTAAGTTGAAATCCCAGGAGGAAAGAAAGAGGAAGAAAAAATATTGAAGACATAACAGCTTGGTGGCAAATACTAACTTTACAGATCCAAAAGGCTCACTGAACTACAAGCAGAATAAACACAAAGATAACTACTCCTAGACACATTTGAGTCAAACTACTGAAAGAGAAAGAGAAAGAGAGTCTTAAAAGCAGCCAGAGAACAATGGTATGTTATATACAGAACGATAACAACAATGGTAAGAATACAAGCAACTTCTCATTAGAAACTAGAGAAGCCAGGAGACACTGGGACCACATGTTCAAATTGCCAAGGTGGGGGGAGGGGGGCGACAGTCAACCAAGAATTCTAGAATTCAGCAAGGCTAATATTCAAAAATGAAATGAAATAAAAATATTTTGAAATAAAAACGGAATCTGATGTTGGCAGACCTGCACTACAAGAAATGGCAAAAGTTTGAATGGAAATTACAGAAGACGGCAAATTGTATAGATAGCAAGAAATGCAGAGGAAGAAAAAGCAAATTATGGGTAAGCATAAAATATAATTTCGTAACTTAATTTGATAATAAAAGATGATAGCTTAAAGCAAAAATTTTAACACTGTATTGATAGGTTGACAAAGTATATAGACATAATATATATGACATTAATCCTAAGAATAAGGAGGGGGGACAAGGAAAATATACAATTGAAAATTTTTGGTTTTTTATATGAGGTGATTCAATTTTAATGCAAAATAGAAATACATATTGTAATCCAGAAAGCAACCATTTTTTTAAAAAAGGCAAAAAGATATAGCTAGAAAATCAGCGAAAGGATTATAGTGGAATTATTTAAAAATTAACACAAAAGGCAACATAGGAAGAATAAAAACAAATAAGAGGGAAGCGGACGTGGCTCAAGCGATTGTGTACACCTACCACATGGACCTCGAGGTCTCTGGTTCGGTTCCCAGTGCCTCCTAAAGAAGACAGTGAGCACGATAGGCAAGCACAGCAAGCTGATGCAACAAGATGATGCAACAAGAGACACAAGAGGAAAAACATAATGAGAGACATAATAAAAGCAGGGAGTAGAGGTTCCCAGTGCTTCCTAAAAGAGAAGACAAGCAAGACAGCGGGCTGACATGACAGGCCAGCGTGGCAAACTGACACAACAAGATGATGCAACAAGAGACACACAGAGGGAAACATAATGAGACACACAATAAAGCAGGGAGTGCAAGTGGCTCAGGCAATTAGGTGCTTCCCTCCCACATCGTATGTCCTGGGTTCCGTTTCTGGTGCCTCCCAAATAAACAAGGAAGACAAACAGACACAGAAAATGCAAAAGCAACAAGGGGGTGGGGAGAAATAAATAAAATAAATCTTAAAAAAATAATAAGAAGAAGAACCCCCTGTCCAAAATACAACCACATCAGTAATTACTATAAATGTAAATGCACTAATATTCATATCAAAAGGCAAAGATTGTCAAGTTGGGTAAAATATTTTCAAAAGCAAGAACTATAGTCTAGCTTCAAAAGAAGTACTTTAAATATAAAGACACAAACTGTATGTAAAAGGCTAAAGATACAGTGTACAAACATAAGCATAAGGAAGCTGAATTGGATATTTTACCATAAAACAAAATAGACTTCAAAACTAAGAGTATTCACTAGAGACACAGAGGAACACTTCATAATGATTAAAAGGTCAACAAAGAATATATAGCAATTATAAATCTATGTGCATCTAATAACAGAGCTTCAAAATACATGAAACAAAAACTAACAGAAGTAAAGGGAGAAATAGACAAATATATGGTCATAGTTGGGAGATTCTAACCCCTCAGTAATAGATAAAACTAGACCCTAAAGAAGTACAGATATAGGAGATCTAAATGACAGCATCAACCTTAATTTCTAAACTATTCCATCAATACCTAAAGTTTTATCCTTTCAAGTGCAAGTAGAGCATTCACTAAGATCATATACTGAGCTGTAAAATAAGTCTCAATTTTTCAAAAGACTGAAATCTTACAAAATATATTCTCTTGACTACAACAGAATTAAATAAAGCATCAAAATTAAACCATCTAGAAAAACTTCAAATATCAAAAAAACAAATAACCTAGATAACCTAGTTCTAAACGACGTGTGGATCGAGGAAGAACTCAAAAGGGAAATCAGAAATTAACATGAATTAACATGAAAACATATCAAACTTTTCAGGATACAGTGAAGCAGGGTTTAGAGGAAATTTATAGAATATAAGAATAGTAAAAAATTAATGATCTTAAACATCTACTTAAAAAGTTAAAGAAGTTAAATAACAGAGTGCAAAAACAATTAGATGTCAATAAATGCAACACTCTTAGTGAAATTAATTCCTTTAAAAACCCAACTTATACCAAAACTGCTCAAGTAGAAACGTAAAGTATTTCTATTAAAGATAGTCAATTCATAATCTAAAAACTTGCCACAAAGAAAATTTCAGTCGTAGAAGGTTTCACTTATAAATTTCTAGTAAACATTAATGGAAAAATTAAAACCAACCTAAAATGACCACTTTAAGAAAATAATAGGAGGGAATGCTTCCTAATTTACTTTATGGGGCCAGCATAACCCTGACATGAAACAAGGAGAGAAAATTACACACCCATATATCCCTTATGATCATGGACATAAATCTTCAAAGCATTAAACATATTAAAGAGACCAAACATCCTCAAATCCTTCATACTCAGATTAAAAGTATATTAAATCCACTCTTAAATCCCCTTTAATGAAACTGTAGAACCATCAAAGATAAGAAATCTTAAGTTGCCAGAAGCTCAGATGACCTACAGCGACAGCAGGTTTTTCATCAGCAATCATAGTTAACACCTGCAAAGACTGAAAAAATTAACTGTCAACCGACATATTTATATCCAAGTAAAGTCATTAAGAATAATAAGTGAGATCCTTTTTTGATATAAAGGCCAAGTTTACTATTCCCAAATCATCTTTGAAATAATTATTAAAAGATGTAATTTCATTGATTCGCCCCTAGATATATACACAAAAGAATTGAAAACATATGTCCATGCAAAAACATATACTTGAATGTTCACAGCAACATTATTAATAACAGACAAAAAGTAGGAACAATCCAAATGCCCATCAATTGATGAATAAACAAATGTGGTGAAGCCACACAATGGAATATTATTCAGTCATAAAAACGAATAAAAATACTGATATATACTACAGTATGGGTGAACCTTGAAAAAGTTATGTTAAGAGCAGATAAATCCATACACACAAAACAGATTAATGGTTTCTAGGGGGTAGGGGAAAGGGAGAATGGTAAGGGGTTCTTTTCTGTGGTAACTGAAAATGTTCTGGATTTAGCTAGTTGAAATGGTCACTAGATTTTGTGAATACACTAAAAACCACTGAAATGTACACTATTTATTAGGGGAAATTTTTATTGATATGTGAATTATGTATCAATTTTTAAAACAAGGAAAATAAAAAAGATATAATTCAGAAGGCTCAGTCAGCCCATATAGATCACAGAAGGGATGAAAGAACCAATAAGCACTCAAATGAAATATTTCAAAGTTTAAATAACCTATAATATATCTGAATTGCCAGTATATTTTTTGACAGTAAAATAAAACTAGACAATAATCTTAACCTAGTGGGAGTAGGGTTGGAGATTTCAAGGAAGAGTTAAAAGTGAGCTAATTTCCTTGCTTTGTTCTCAAGGAAGATAGTTGTAACTTATTTCACTATTATGCAATAAAAATAACTGTATATATATATCACACATTTTTGGTATACTAGAGAGAGTGAAAATTCTAGATGAGCCTAAGAATGTACTCAAAACAAGCTCACAAAAACACTTGTGGGTGTCATTTTTTAAATCCTTTTTGGCTTTTAAAACACAGGAATAAAGATACTAATCAAAAATATGTTTTAAATAAACAGAAAAATCCAAAGATACTTAGAATTGAAAAATAAAAAAATTGCAAGATACACTTAGAGCTGTACTTATTATAGGGTGATTTTATAGACTTAATTAAAGAACAAGGTGAGCCAAGTGCTAAACTCAATAAGCTATGAAAAGAACCAAATATGCCTAAAGCAGACATAAAGAAATAAAGGGAAAAAAATAACAAAGCAGAAGACAAATATACAATAGAAGGAATCAAAACCAAAATCTGATTCTTTAAAAAAATTCAAGTAAGGGAAAGTCTCCAAGAAAAAAGGTGCAAAAAGTAGGAGGCATGTCAAAGGTAAATAACTATAGTCGACCCAGTATAGGGTTTTTTTTTGTTTGTTTGTTTGTTTTTTTTACCAGGAGGTCCCGGGGATCGAACCCAGGTCCCTCCATATGGTAGACGGACGCCCAACCATTTGAGCCACATCCGCCCCCAGTATAGGTTTTTAAATATCCTAAGAATATTCTACTATAAAAAAAAAACTTTAAGGTACTGTGTCAACATTAAAGGTCAATAATGGGGGGGCGTATGGGATTTATTCCTTTTAGACTAAGGAAAATGTTCAAAACTTTACTGAGGCGATGACTGAGTGCACATTTTGGATAGATTCTACAGGGTATGGGACAATATGACAACACAGTCAGCCATGTGGTAGAAGACGGACTGTGGTTAAAAGTACAAGTATGAGAGTGCTTTCTCATGAACTATAACAAATGTACAATATTAATATATGGTGTTAATAATAGAGGGTGTACGGAAAAATATACCAAATATAAGTGACAGACCATAGTTAGTGCTAAGCATCTGATGATCTTTCATAATGTGTAACAAGTATTCCACTACAATGCAAGGTGTTGGTGGAGGGGTGACATGGGAATTCTGTATAGAATGCATGATTGTTTTGTAAGCTCACAATTCTCTAATAATGTATATATATTTAAAAATCTTTAAGGCCAAAATCAACTTAAGAAATGGAAAACATTAATAAATCAATAAGTTATGATTACTTAATAGATAATCAAATATCTCTCCTCCTAACCCCAATGGCAACAGATGCCCAGATGATTTCATAGTCAAGTAAGACCAAATCTTCAAAAAACAGAAAATGCAAAGATTCTAGAAACTGTTTGAGAATAGGAAAAAAAATTAGGTTGGTTAGCTCTCTTTCATGTGGCTATTATGGCACTGATTATGAAGAAAGATAAGGACAATAAGTAAAAATTACACACTCATCTCATTTATGCATACTCAGACAAAAATCCAAGCTAAAATAATGGCCTGATGTATTCAGCACTGTACATAAAATAAGATATCACAACTAAGCAGAGATTATCCCAGAAATGCAAGGATGGCTCAACATCAGAAAATAATATACCACATTAACAAATTAAAAGGAAAGAGGGAGTAAAATGACCATCTCTAATAAATGTAGAAAGCACAGTCAATAAAATTCAATAGCCAATTCATTATTAAAATCTTCTCAAAAATAGAACCTTAACCAGAGTACCTAGCTCATATCTACAACTGTTATATAATAGTAAAATTTTATAGAGCCATTCCCTTTGGAATTATAAATAAAATGGGAATGCCTATTAGTATTGCTAACATTCAACTGCGTATTGGATGGTCCTGACGAATCCAATTAAAAAAAAAAAAAAAAAAAAAACAGGTGTGTTTGAAAAGATAACTGCCATATGCACAAAAGATAGGACATAAATCTAAATCAGTCTAAAAAGTTTCAAATAATGGAGATGGCACAAAAAAGTAGCTGAAGATGAGACAATAAACAGCCTTTTCATGCACGAATATCAACCCTTAGAAAATGTAACTTTGAAGAGATCCATTTATAAGAGCAACAGTGACAAAAAACTATAGTTTCTAAGAGTAGATCTAGGAAAAGCTACGCAAAAATTTCAAGTTAATGACAAAATGTATGACTGAAAGACGTTTTTAAAAAAGGAGATCAGAGTAAAGGAACTTCGCAGGGCTATCATTCCTGCAATTGTCATCCACACCCCCCACATACACCCCAGTGTCTCTTCTCAATCTTTAATTTCTCTTTCCATTGGGTCTTTACCACAACATATTATAATTTCCCCTATCTTAAACTCTAGAGCCTACCTCACCCCCTCCAGCTACCTGCTACCCTTTGACAAACCTCATTCCTAAGAATTGTCTATAATAAGTACCTCCAATTCCTCTTTTCCCATTCTCCCACACACCCTGGCCAAGCTCTAGCCCTTTTTACACTCTTGCCAAATGGCCTCTACACCTCCAAATCTAATAGTCAATTTTCAGTCCTCGGCAGAAGCATTTATCACAGTGGATCATCCCCTCCTTGAGACACCATCATCTCCTGGATCCCCTACTTTGCTGCCACATTTCAGCTCGATCTCCTTTCCCGCATCTATCTAAACGCGCCCCTCGCCCCAAGCCCTAAATGATAGTGTGCTAGAGTGCCCCAAGAGTCAGTCACACATCTCTTTTCTACCTACACTCACTCCCTAGATGGCTTGATTCTCTCATGTCTCCAAATGCCACATATTCACACTGAAAACTCCCATAATTATCTCCAGCCTAAATATATTCCCAAAACTTTCGACTTCCATAACCTACTGCCACTCAACATTTCCAACCTGGATGGCTAATGGGTATCTCAAACTTAGGTCCAAAATCCAACTCCTAATATCCACCCACCAGCTGTCTGCCTCCCAATACAATCAAACCTGCTCCTTAGGCAGTATCCCTCCATCTCAATAAACAGCAAGTCCATCCTTGTAGTTATTCAGGCTAAACACCCTGAGTTCTTTCCATTTCCTCTCATTCTCTCACATTCAACATCCAACTCATGAGTAAATCCTGTTCAGCTCTACGTTATAAATGTGTGTGAAATGTTAACACTTCTCACTACCCCTCCGCTGTATTTCCATTCTGGTCCACACCACCATCTCCTTTAACCTAAATTATTCTCCCAGCCTCCTAATTGGTCTCCCGGTTTCCAGCCCAACCTTAGAGTCTATTCTTTATAGCCTGCATCATCTTTTTATAAACTTAATTTGGTGTGATCACACCATTCCTCTAATGGCTTTCCATCTTACAAAAAATAACATCCAAAGTTTTTACCACATATGGACCTTACTTGTCATCCTGAGCTCATGTCATTTCAGACACAATGGGCTTCTTGCTGTCTGCTCAAACTCACGGGGAATTCCTCTGCTTTCAGATCCCAAATGTTCAATGAGGCTTTCCCTGATCATTAAGCATAAAAATAGCACCCTCCCCAAGCCACTAGCACTGCCTATCCTAATTAGATTGCTGCCCCCACTCCTCGAGGACACGTTCACTGCTGTATCTCCATCCAGTGCCACAGATTAATCCATGAATCCACTGCCATATCCACAACCCCAACCTGGTTTCTTATGCCATTCAACAAGGATTCCAACATGTAAATGGAAAAGCACACCACCGAGAAAGGCTAAGAAACTTTTCAGGGAGAAAAAAAAAAAAGGACAAGGCGATGATATCCAGTAGGGCATGTTTACAAGACTTACAAGCCATACTTGTTACAAGTACAAATCAAACATAGGGAACTGACCCCCCCCCCATGTAAATAAAAAGTTCACATATGGCAGAGGTGGCAAATAAGTGGAAGAGGGACTATATTTTTTAATTTATTTTTATTAAATAGAGGTACTATTAAAAAAGAAAAGTTACTTGGCAGTGTTTGCTCTTAATTACAATTATAAGTAAACTTATGTTAATTATGTGGCTAATTTCATCATGTGTTAATTCTGTTTTTAATTTGTGCTATTTTGTTCCTTTCATATGTGGTATGCATATTTTCATAATAATTAAAACATATATAGTCAAATAAATAAATAAATAGATGTACTAAATAAAAAGAAATCAGAGCCAACCTTATACCATACACAAAAATAAACTGTAGGAGGATTAAAAATGTCATACTGGGAGCAAAAGTGGCTCAAGCAGTTAGCGCCCACTTCCCACATGGGAGATATCCTGGATTTGGTTCCCAGTGCCTCCTGAAGAAAAAAAAAACGAACAAACAAAAAATAACAAGCAAAACAAATAAAAAAACCAACTTAGGGAAACCAATGTAGCCCAGTGGTTGAGCACTGGCTTCCAACAAAAAAAAGAGGCCTCAGGTTCAATCCCTGTCCCCAGTACCTCAACAACTACAAAAAAATTCATACTGTAACAAGCAAAAATCTTAGATGAAGATATAGAAGACAATGGTCTTGGCAAAGGGAAGGATTTCTTAAGAAACAAAATGAAGATGATAAATATGACTACATTAAATGTGAAGTCTCATTAATTTGGGGAGGGATGAAACATCTCACTATTACCAATTTTAAAAGATGTTTTAATGAAGAGCAAAGACATACCATAGGTAAAGAGCAAATGTCTGCACATATTTAACAAAGATTAGCATCCCTTCTATAATAAAGAACTCCAACATATCGATGAGAAAAAGGTAAAAGAAAAATGAACCTATGATATGAAAATGTTTTTAAATAAAATCCTGCAATTTCCTTCATATTAACTTCCATTTATTTGTTTACTGCTAATATCATACATACAATTTTATTTTCATGAGATAATTGTTATCTTATACATTTATTTTTCTATCTGTATTCATGCACAGAGATGTCTAGAATGACAGGGTCCTCTGTGGTTCATGGTAGTTATTCCAAGGTGGTAGAGATGGGATAATTATTTCTACTTTGACATCTAACTTTGTTCAATAAATATGCTTTGGGCCTTCACATACAAGTCATGACTAAGATGATGAGAATACATAAATTCTGGAAATTCAAAGGGCCTGCCAAGTGAATATCAGCTGGTTCAAGGAGTGACCTTAGAAGATCAAACTCTTATTTCAAAGAGACTGTTGACAACACACAATATTCTCAAAACTTTCTCCTCATAGTCTTGCCCTTAGACACACTGTTTTGAATATCCTCCATGGTCAAACTTGCACTCCCTAAAAATAACTAAAGTTATTCAGAGCTCTAAGTTTAAGAGTTAGGTTGATATACTGTAAGTCCAAAGTGGTTTCTTAAATACAAAATGAGATGTAATCCTAATAAATCCATCACTAGGCCTCCAGTTTGTTCCATCTGTATCTCACTGGTTCTGAAAACTTCCTAGTTTCCACATCTAAATCTATTTGACCTTATGGAACCAGATATACAATGAACAATGCTATGGCTGACAAAAAGCATATGCTGATCTATTTGACATTGGTGTATTCTGGGTTCTTAGGAATGTTAATGAACCATTTAACATTGGTATAAGACGTTGTTACTTCTCATTTCTTGAAAGTACTAAATGTCAAATCATCACTGTCTTCTACGTCTTTGTAAACGCTTCCAAATTCTGTTCCAAGGTGAGAACCTGCTTACTTTCAGTTAACCTATTCAAACAAATCAAAGTCCTCATCTCTTCTGTTTTCATCAATGTTTTGTGCTTCATTCTAGACCCATTTAATTGGGAATTCTTATTGACAGTCAAAAATCACTATCCATGATGATGCTCTCCTTGCAAATTTGCTTACTCTGATACAGAGTTTATTAATTCTCTACACTATAAATAGTCACTCATTTTTAGGTCCCCACACAAGATTTCCATGCTGTGGTACACAGGAAGCCTACTTGGCTGACTCTGAAACTACAGGTAGTTAGTGGCGCCTTCCTCTTCTGCCTCCTCAAGCCACACGAGAAAACATCATTATTTTTGTCACCTCCACTGTGTTCTGTTCAATGACCCTAAGTATGGAGACCACGGAAGAAAAGGCAGATAAGGATCTGCACACCAATTAGGATCCTATGTATCTGGCATAATGCAACTACCATCATTTGTTAACTTACTGGAGTTACACTACAAAGAGTTTAAGAAACCCTGATTCACTCTAGCCCTCATGTCAAGGAAAACAAGCTTTTTTGGGGTCAGGATGTTAATATGTACCTTCTGGAAAAATAATACCAACACCTCAGAGCGTAGCCACAGAGGTAATACCTTCTGAGTGCCACAAGTTTTCCTATTGCATGCAAAAGGTCACTGAAGTAGAGTATTAAGTCATGTTATTGCTAACTGCCCATTAAAAATTTACTAAGCAAAATGATTTTGAAAAAACTTAAGCAATCTTCACATTGAAAAGGTTTTTCATCAGTTATCCTATTATTTATAAACTCTCTGCAAGAAATCTTTCAAATACCACTTTAACAAACCAGTGAAGAATGTTTTCCGCAAGAGTAAGTAGCTTCTTGCTGACAAATGTCCAAAATAGGTGACAAGGGAGAAAAATCAATCTTCCTAGGTTTGTTGCTCTTTTGCATCACTACCGGGGTCTTCCACATAACTGACCATCAAAAACTTAACTTCATGATATGTCCTAAATTGAAAATCATGTACAGCAAGATGAGAAGCCCATTTTCTACTAAAGTTCAAACCACTTACAGGTGGGGGAAGGTGGCAAACAAGTAAATAGCACCTTAGTTTAGTCTGAAAGTTGATTTGTTTTAAAAAGATCCTACTGTTCACCTGATTTTTTCCATTAAGAACAAGGAAACTAAATTTCTCTGGTTCCGTTTCAATGGTATATTGTAGGGTGAAAGGGTCGGAGCAGGGGGAAGGCTCTAAAATGCAGCGGGTGGATGAGAAGAGAGACAATGGGGGAGAATAAGTGGAAAGAAAGACAGCAACACTGACCTAGAGTTAGAAAAAGCCCGGAAGGCAAGAGAATTAGAAAAACCAAAAGAAATCCAAGTAATCTGGGAACAAATCTTAGTTCAAAAGTTGATCCTCCTTAGTCTCAGGAAATACATATGGAAGGATGTTTTTCTCATATTTCTCAACTGTTTGGAAGATAGACTAACGATAGATAGAATGATAGAACAAATACAGCAAAATGTTAAACGCTGGTAAATCAGGGTATCTGGGTAGCGGGTGTACTGGAATTCTCTGAATTGGTTTTGCAGTATTTTTGCAACTGCTCTTCACATCCACTGGGATGGAGAAAGGTCCCTCGTGGGGGATGGTATGCCGGTACTAGGAAATCACAAACACACACGATGGCAGGGAAGGGCGATTCAGGGTACAGCCGCCTGTCTGTCCCTGGATCTTTCCCTTTACACAGAGATACTACTAGAGGGACGTGCAATTGGAAACCAAAAGAGCTTCTGGGCAGAGCAGTCCCATTTTGCTATTCCTGGGCAAAGTGTATATAACAAGGAGCAACATGGCTACATTCCAGAAGAAGCACGCTTTCTTCTCCCCACGTTCTGGTCCCAGGTCACATTACAGGATTTAGGAATAGGCTGGGGCAGGGCAGGGATCCAAAATGCAGAGGGTGGGTAGTCAAGCAATGGTGAAGGATCTCTCCATCCGATTTTTCCTTTCCTTTCCTTTTTCCTTTCCTTCCCTTTTTCCTTCCCTTTCCTTTTTCCTTCCCTTCCCTTCCCTTCCCTTTCCAAGGGGCCACTCTTTGTTAAGAGGTACCTGCCCCACTACCGAAAAAAGCTAAATGCTTTTTGGAATCGAGCCATTTAGAGCCTCAAGACAAGGACTTTCCTCTGTGGTTATGACCGAGAAACATGAAATTTTTAAAAAGGCTTTGCCTTTTTTTGATTATTCAATTCAAATATTCTCACATACATGTCACCAAGTCGCCTAATGCTCCCTTCTCTCCAGCATCTTTATGGACGACTGGGGAGCCCATATTTCTTAAACAGGGGGCACACATGCTGGAGTTACAGCAGGAGATCAGGGTGTATAACACCATGAGTTCACGGCTCATCTTCCTGAAACATCAACCTGACTCAAAGATTTATGGAGAGGAACTCACTGTTAAGTACTTTTAAGACACTTAACATCAAACCCAAAATATTCTATGGAGTCCATTGTTAACTTCACAATGGTTTTAAGATAATGTGAGAATTCATAAAAACACCAGGCTCCCAGCAGGCCATTCAAGACCCCACGGCCACCTCCACAGGAGCTGAAAAAGGACCTGCCCTTTCTTTCCTCTGCTCTGAGTACAGTGAAGGAAACTTTGGAAAGCACCATCATAAAAAGTAGTCACTTTTGTCACTTACATGCCAAAGCTTTTTTAAAACAATTTTTGGTAGCTCTTTTCAAAACCTGATGTTTTCTTAAACACCCTCTTCATGGGGTTAGGACCTATCGAGCCTCTACTACCCCTAACCCGAGACGCCATCACCAGCTACCCTCGTCACCTCTTCAGCTAATTTCCTGGCTAACTTACCTGCCGCCTTCGGCAAACCTTACCAAATTACTGTTTCTAACATGCTAAGGAAGTCAGTTAAGCCCAAGAATATCGGGTCAAAAAAAAACAGGGAAACCATCTCTAATAAAGACCCAAAGCCATTCAATGGGTATAGAGCAGGACACCTTTTTAGAAATCATTCTTTCGACCTAGTTCTCACATGTTCTAAATGGCAAGGTTTTCAGGTTAGTTACATGCTAAAGTAAGAAATGCTTCTGAATGCAACTCCATGATGCCCTGCAACCCTAAACAATAAACTACTGATGATAAATGGGTATATTTTATCCAAAGACATTCATAATGTGCAACCAACACTGTTGGACTTTACAAGATAAAAGCTAGGAAACTACCAGCCTCTAGAAAACATCACACCATAGATTATAAATGGAAATAAGACAAAAGGTAAAGGAATTTCCTAAATATATTGAGGCCAATTCTCCAACCAAAGAACACTGTTGTTAGACATTCTCCTACACTTTTCACCAACAAGCTGAACACAAATATTGTGACAACTCTTTAAATGCTCTTTCTCAGTGAATACAATTTTCCCCAAATTATTTGTTGTATCAAACTTAGAAATAACTTTTCTCCAAAATACCATGTAGGGATTTTTTTTTCCAAACAAAATACAAAATGTGTGATTCTCATATATAGCATAATTTCAAACAATATAACTAACATCACTGCAATATGTGGGCTTTAGCTAACCATGAACAATTACTCACTGCCCACCACATTCATGTCTTCAGACCAGGTAATGAAGATTACACCAAAAAAGACAGACACACAGATAAACGTTCCAGAAGAGAATACTTGGGAAATTATTCAAAATTAAGAGAAAATAATGTATAAGCAAGTGTAAATCAAATTAATTTTAGTGCAAAACAAAACAAAAAATGAGCCACACTGAGGTTGAAGAGGAGGATTCCCACAGGCAGTAAATTCTGATGAGCTACAAAGAAGACTGACTCTGAAGCTGGCAAGTTGGTAGTCCCAGAGCTTACCAGAGAACTGGCAATGCAAAGGTGTAGGGGAAGATATGGGCTGCCCACTTGTGGACAAGGTGAAGCAAAAACCATGGCCTCAGTAGTTCAGAGCTAGTGAGCAGGCCAACCTCAGGTAAAGAAAAGGCTGAGAAGATGTGCTTATCTATCAAGTCAGGCTGAGCAAAGTGTTGCTTAAAAAAAACAGTTGTTTTGCAACCACTATATCCATTCCCTAAATATGCTATAAACAAGATTATCCACAAAGGTAAGCCTTCCCCTTGAAATCTAGCTTATAATTTCTTTGAGTTTATTGTTGTTCTTTTTAAATATCACTAGGTGCCTCAAGCCCTCAATCTCAGTTCATGACACTAAAAATTCCAAATTAATAAGGTTTCTTCAGATTCTGGTATTAAAGCAAACAAGGTACCAAAGGGCCCTTTTACTACAAAACAACTAGATCTTCAATCAAATATAATTTTTAATACTGAATGGGGCTTGCAGGAATCAAGGAAAATCTCCAAGCCCCCATTCACTTTCCCCCAAGCCAACCATAACAAATAATACTGTCTCTGCATCTGGTCTATCCAATATGGCAGCCCTTTACAACATGTGGCCATTGAGCCCTTGCAATGTAGCTAGCCTGAATTGGGACATGATGACCTGTAAAATATACACTGAATTCCAAAGACTTAGTATAAAAAACAAAAACAAAAAAGACAAACTATCTCATTAATATTTTTATATTGAGCACACGTTGAAATGACATTTTTGTTATATGGAGTTAAATGTTATAAAAATTAGTTTCACCTATTTCTTTTTACTTCTTTAATGTAGCTAATAAAAAAATTTAATTGCCTATGTAGCTTGCATTATATTAGTGCCATTGTATACTATAAGCAGAAAGCATCAATCAAGCCAAGCCTTGTGCAAACAGTAAGGCAGGGGAGCCCAAGGGCCCTGGAAGGGTGGCTGAAGTGGTTTCTACTGAAACCACAACTAATCACAAATCATCTCTGAAGGAAAGCATTTCTGTACAGGCTCCCAAAATTCCCACAGATTAAGATCAAATATGAGCTCACAATCAAAGGTCACGAATAACATAAGGAAACAAGCCATCATGACTAAGCCTCAACAGGAACAAACAGAATCCACCTTGCCCCAAGGAATTCAGATACTGAACTTAATCAACTATGTTTGAGGTGACTGAAAAAATAAATCATAAAAGTGGACAAACATTAAAGACCAAAAAAAGGGAGCTGCAGACTTGGGGGGGGGAGGCTATTTATAAGTAAAATATATAACTGCTGAAATTAAAAACTAAACAGATGAGTTAAAAGATAGATTAGACAAAGCTCATTAGAGACCAGAAGATCTGAGAAAATACCCAGAATTCACACAGAAAAAGGAAGCAAAACAAAAACAAGGAGATGGAAAATGAGAGGGTAAGAAATGAGAAAATGCGAAAGTCTAATAAATGTGTACATTCCAGAAGAAGAGTAGAGAGGAGAAGCAATATACATTTATTTTTTTCTTTAGGAGGTACCGGGGATTTGAACCCAGGACCTCATACATGGGAAGCAGGCACTCAACCCCTTGAGCTATATCCACTCCCAGGAGAAGCAATATTTGAAGATAAAATAACCAAGAACATTTTAGAACTGATGAGGCATAAGCCCACAAAGGAAGCACAGCTTGCATTAAGATTGATAGCAAAAAGAAAGTCACATGAGAACACCAAAGTCAAAGAGATAAGCTCAAAAGCAACCAGAGAGAGAAGAGAGATCTCCTAAAAAGTAACTACATATAAGATGAATGATTAAAGAAAACGGCAGATATAGGTAATTCTAAGCAAACATTGTCTATATGAAATAATACTGCTCTATTTTATGGCAATTTTTTTCAAGGGCAATAATGAAATGCTTGAAATAATATTTAAGTTGGGAAGGGGAGTGAATCAGAGTTAAAGGAATCCAAGGTTCATGTATTATCAGAAGTTGGTTTAAAAGATAAATTTTAGACTTTAAGTATGTATGGTATAATTTCAAGAGTAACCACTTAAAGGCTGGAAATAGCATACAATTTTTCCAAACCAAATCAGTAAAGTTTTAATATGATTTTACTTAGTTTGGCAAAAATGATGTCAAAGTTTTCAATGAAGAGCAGTGACAGTCAAATCTTAGTTCAAGGGTCTCTAGAGCAGTTTTAATACTGGCTTCAAGTCACAGATCCCTTTGAGAACCCCATAAAAGCTACTGGTCCTCTCCCCCAGAAAAATATCCATATGTGCTTGTACACATGTTCATACAAGAGGACTGACCCTTCGCAGAACCCCTGAAGAACATGGCTTCTATTCAAACCCAGAGGCCTTGTCTAGCTTAAAATCTGCAGAGAGTTAAGTTTGTGTGAGAAGCAGTAAAACTAGAAGCTATCCACAACCTAGAGCTGAGAGCATGTAAGCATGAAGAACTAAGTACAAAAGGAACAGCACAGAGGGTAATGTTTGGGAGAGGGGGAACCTGGCATTAAGGGTAAACAGAGAGTCAGTCGTATACTCCACTCTTTCATTAAAGAGTAATTCCACAATTATGCAACTACTGTGATATTCTTTTTTTTTTTTTTTTTTTTAAGATTTTATTTATTTATTCATTTATCCCCCCCTTGCTGCTTGTGCTCGCTGGGTCAGCTAACCACGTCGTGCGGGCAGGCTTGCCTTCACCAGGAGGCTCCGGAACCGAACCCGGGGCCTCCCATATGGTAAACGGGAGCCCTACTGATTGAGCCACAGCCGCTTCCCATGTGATATTCTGAACTGTGGAAAACAGTGAACAGAAAATAATTCCTGGCTTTAAGGCACTACAATCTAGTGGGCAAATATGTCACACGAGGGGGATAGAAAATAGTCCAACACCCTTAGCGAACTATGTAGCATTCTCAATACTCCTTTCCTGGAATGTCTCAGTTAATAACCAGCAAATATCAAAGAGCCTGCCATAAAAGATCCCTTTAGTCCACCTAGCACTCAAGGCAGATCCTACCCCCTCCACTTGTCATTTAAGTGCAGTCCAGAGGCTCCTAAATCAGCCTGTGTTCCAGAAAGAAGCTTTTTGGAAGTTTCCTGTTTCTGCCTGAACATTAGAATCTCATGGTTTAGGCCCAAGAATCTGTATTTTAAGAGGACCCCTAATGACGCTGTAGTGCAGGCAAGCTTAAGAGCAATGAGCACACACAATATGAAAAACTATTACTCCTTATTCAGAAAGATTTGACTCCTTTTGGGGCTTGGTTTTGTGCAAATATTCAAAACTGTGAACCAGAACGCTGCAAATATAGTTTCCTATATACTGTAAAAATAGGCTCAATGGCTCAGGTTATACAGCACAAGGAAGAAAATATTCAATGACTTTTAGGTATCACAGCAAGAACATAAAAGACATGATAGTACACAAAAACTGAAAGCAAAATCAAAGGAAAAGCCCACAAGATGTCTCCATTCTGTTGTTTAGGCAAATGAATAAATAATCTCAGCAATTCACAAGGTAAAGAGCATTTAAGATAGTCTATTAATTTTAAAACCCACAGAAGTTTGACTTCACTAGTCAAGTTTGATTTCAAGGTTTGAGAGTTGGGTGGGGTTTTCTTTCCTCAATTAGAAATGGAAGATAAAGATGTTTTACACAATAACGTAATTACTTAATATTGTTTTTATATGCTATGTCCCACTTAAAGACTCAGGATTCTTTAAAGTAATTATCATCCTGCCCAATTCCCTGATAAAGAGGCAGTTCAGGAGATGCTATTTAACAAATCATACAGCTATTAAATGGAAGCCAGAACTTCCAGCTAGAACTGGGATTAGCGTTGGAAGGCTCTTAATTATTCCCACATATAACCCTAACCCAGTTCTGGAACAGACTATGACAAGTGATCACCTAAGGTGGGTTGGCAAACCAAATCTGGCCCACAGTCTCTTTTTGAGGCACCCATGAGGGAAATAGGGTTTTTACTCTTTTAAACGATTGAAATTAAGTATATCTATCTATCTATCTATCTATCTATCTATATATATATATATTTCCTGGCACATAAAAATGAAACAAAATTCCAAGTTTATTGTCCACGGTTTTATTGGAACGCAGCCATGTGCATTCGTTTGCATATCGTTTATAGCTGCCTCTACGCTACAACAGCAGAGCTGAGTAATTACAACCAGGATGGAATTGGCCCACAGATCCTAAAATATTTACTATCTGACCCTTTACTTAAAAAGTTTGTCGACCCTTGATCAAATGGATGCTTGTCTTTGTTATGACAACTATGACGTCCTTACCCATGCTGAATCAAAATCTGTCTTCCTAACCCTAGCTGCTTTGGAGCTGCAGGGAGCTCTTCAAATTAAGGAAGGCTGATGCTCCACCTATTTCTTAGTCACAAGGCATGGTTTCAATAACCACTGAGACACTCGCTAAACACCTATTACCATACACCAGGCACCAGGCTAGGCACTGAAGCACTCCTTTCTTTTTAACTGAGAAAACAAAGACCTAGCCATTAGGTAACTCACTGAAGTTCACTTAGCTCAGGCAGCCCGGTATTCTCCCTATACCAGGTCCCTTTCAAAGAGGCAAGACTTTGTTTGCACTTCCTCATTTGTCAATACATCCCTCCCTCCAGAAACGTGGAGCTTGAGGCAGAACATGAAACTTCTCTCTTGATTTTGGCATAACGGGTCAAAACAAGGTATCTAACGTCCCTGGACCTGGCCACTCAAACTAAAGCATGCCTCCCCCCTGCCTGATCAAACACACTGCCCTGTCCATTTACAAAAGCATGTTACTTCTTTCTTCAGATAATCCTGACTAGATTAAAACAATACAATTATATATCTTTAGAAACAAAACCAGGCCTCAGGGTGGCATTTCAGGTCAGTTAAAACACAAAACTAACTACCACTTATTGAGTACTTGTGATGAGACCTGTATGGAATGCTTTACCTGTATTTGACCTTCACACCATCCATCCCCATTGTACAGATGGGAAAATGACGCCGTCAAGGTTCATATGCCCAAGGGACAGAGTTGGGACACAGTAACGAGGATGTCTTGACTCCAAATCAGACCCAACCACTATACCACACTTTGAAATACCAACTTTTAATTATAATACAGTCACAGTGTTGCTTACAAGAAGTTGGGAAACTTACCCTGAAAGATACTGACCTCTTCATTATTTATTCTTACTGACTATACTTTCAGAAGTTTTTCAAGACTAACTAAAACCAAACCGAGAATCAAAAGGTCGATTGTGCACATATACTTAATTCTTTGCAAACACACTTATTTCTTCCCTACTAGATGTTCCCTGCGGGCGTGAACCATTCTCATACCTTCCCGTCTCCCTGTGGAGCCTCCATATGGCAGGCACTCAATAAACATGCTGATGGAACACAAACTTGGTACAAAAAAATGTTACTGACAAATTTTGCCAGGAAAGTAGTGAGTAGAAAACCTGAAGATACAGAATAAACAAAGCAAGAACTGGCCTAAGTTTAGTTGGTAAAGCAGGAGTGGAAAGTGCCCTGTCTTCAGAATCATTCTTCTATATGTGGGATACAACTTATGTATAAGGTGCTTCTCTCATCCATACCCTGATGGAGTGTGTTAAATCACCACATATTTATAATCACAAAAACAAACCCAAGAATGGATACTCAAGACTAAACTATCAAAGAAAAATCCAACCTAGAAACAAAAATGCCCCACACCCTCAATCCTATGTACTCTCTTTGCCTGGAAGACCTCTACATCCTAGCCTTTATGTCTGGCCCTTCCCCACACACCACATTTCCCTTCCAAGAAGGAAGGGCCTTGAGAATAGGAAAAAAAAAAATTCCCCTTTACATCTCCCAAATGAACTAAAAAAGTATCCTGAATACAGAAGGGCACAGTTAATGTGTAAAATTGTGAAATGTGTAAAATTGATTGACCAGAACATTTTCAGTGCCAGCTAAGGTACAATGACCACAGACAATGCACAGGTAGGCAACAACCTTTCCACTAATTCTCCTGAGGGCAGTCCTCCTGAGAACTTTTGCAAACTCTTGCTCTTCAAAAGCAACAAGAAGTTGCCGGAAGCCTGTCACCGTGAGCATCAGAACTCCACTGGACATCAAAAGCAGGAAAACACGCAGAAGAGAAGACACCTCAGGAGCCTCAGCTAGTACTTATTAAAGAGTTCACCGGGGCCACGGGGCTCTACTTGTTATAGATGCTGACTTAGGTCCCTAAACACCCAGGTCCCTAAACGCATCATAAAGGTGAGTCTTGAGAGTATCCACAAGTTTTAAACCGCTAATGAAGCTGTATTTATAAATATATATGGAACAGAAGAACCATTTATCCAAAGAACCGAAAGCCTTCCAAGCTTTAAGCGTCCTGGAGAAGTAGACTCCCAGGAAGTCTACTTTGAAATACGTCAAGAACTTACACGAGGCATAAAAATATGGCGAAAAGATCCTCACTGATTACTCCCTAACTCGAAGTTGACGCTGGCGAACCCATCGCCCCTCACCGGTAGCTCAGACGGTGCCCTTCCTTACTCGCAACGCTGCGGCGCAAATGAATGACGGTGTATCAGCGTTAAATTTAAATTTCCTGGCTCTGGCCACAATGCTAACCTAATTAAAGCATGTGGTCAACACTTAGCATTTTCGGTGCGAGGTTTTGCATCGCTTTGGCTAGAGGCAGAGTCAGGGGACAGTAGCACTCGTCCTCGGGAGCCCCCTCGCCCCACATCAGCAGCCAAAGCCTCCACAAAATACTTTCTAACATGGACAGGAAAAGCACCCCACACACACACCGCCCCCAGCCCTCGCGGAGCTTCACACCCATTCCTCACACCCAAGAACACTTGGGGCAGAGTCAGAGCCAGGCACTCGTGTCAGGACTTCCCCGCGGTCCGGACCCCCCTCCCCTCCCCCAAGAGCCAGCAACTCCGCCGAGCTCCATCCCCCGGCCCCCCGCCCCCACCCCGCGGCTCCCCTCGGGGAGCGTGGCTCGGGCCGACCCCGGCACTTGGT
>JAKSZT010054399.1:12915940-12955590 GCA_026826555.1 Tolypeutes matacus
GGCCGGGCGGCGGGCGGCGGGGCGGGCCGGGCAGGAAGGGGAGGAGCCGGCGGGAGGGCGGGGCGCCGGGGCCGCGCTCCCCGCCCGCCTCGGGTCCCGCGCGCCGAGCTCCGACCCGGCAGCGGCACCGGCCCCGACGTGCGGGGCCGCCCACCTCGGGGGCCGGGCCGGAGGGCGGCGGGGTGCGCGAAGTTAGGCGGGAGGTTCGCGCGTCCGGGACCCGCCGTCTCCGCGGCCGCCTTGCCGCTCGACGGCTGCGGACCGCCCGCGGGCTCGGGAGCCGGGGCCGTCTCGCGTGTCCCCTCTCCCGGCGCCGTCCCGCGCCCTACACTGCGGGACCCCAGGCCGGCGGCCGCCAATACCTGAGGCCCGCGGAGCGCCATGTGGCCCGCCGCGCACTGGGCATGCTCGCTCGAGGGCGGCCAGCTCCAGCGAGGGGGCGCGGGGTGGCCCCGGTTGTCCCCCAGCCGCCCGCGCTCCAGGTCCCCCGGCTCCTCTTCGAGCGTCCGCCTCCTTGGAAGGGGAGCTGGGCAGGTCGGGGCCGGAATTTGGACTCAAGGGAAGTCTGAGTTCGAATGGAATGAAGCCATCAATGGTGGATCTTGGGGAGGGCGCGCTGTTGACAACCACACGATGTGTCCTGATGGCCCGAACAGCGTGGGCCTGGCCCTTCCTCCAGACGAGAGGGAAGACGGGCAAAGTAGGGGAGGCCCGCACCGCAAGCTCCACGGCCAGACCTGCCCGGGGCCCCGACGTCTCCCCTTGTGTGCGCAGTGGGGCAGGGGCTTCCTGGCCCGATTCCCCCCAAGCAGCCGGGAACTGCAAGTCTTCTTGCCAGACTTAGCGTCCCTTCCCCACGGGGCACTGCGGAGACTTGGTTCACATTCTTCCTCCGCCCCTACACCTGGGGACCACTACCAAGTCTTACCTTTCTCCCTATCCACTCCGTTCCTGGTACTCTATCCAGCTCCAGTTCCTAACCGACCTCCCAGCCACCAGGTCCTTCCCACCAATTTTTTTGCTAAGTCGATTCGATTGTGCCCCGATCTGCATTTTAATAACCGTCAAACTTTTCAAGACTCACGCCCAGGAACAGGCACAGCTCTTGACCGTCAATCACGGCCAATCGAATGGCCCTTCTCTTCAGGTGGGTGCCTCTGTACGTGCTATCCCCTCGGCCTGGAATGCCCCTTTTCCAACCTTAAACTCCCAGTTCCAGTGCCACTTCCAAAGTTTAGCCTTCCTGACTTCCGGGGCAAATTTAGTTACTACCTCTCCAGGTGCTCGGCAAGCCCCCGGGCGCGCTCCATTGCTGCTCAGAGCTCAGTGTATTCTATTTTAATTATTTCCCCACTACCATGACCTTCTCCCCAGAGCTCATCTTTGTCGACTTGACTCTCTAGCCCCTAGCACCATTATCTATATACAAAGTAAGTGTTTTAGTAAATGAACTGGAAACTCCGGTGTCCACAGTGAAGCCCACACATCCGCATCCCACCTATTTGATCCCATTATCGAAAGCCTTGCCGACAAGAATCTACCTCTTCTACCCGCCAGTCTTACAAGGCGCAGCTAAGACTCTGCCTTTTTCCGTGAGGGTCCAGCCCATTATCCTCCCCTTCACCAAATAAGAGTACCTCTGCCCTCTCACTTAGCGCTGCCTTCATTTCCTACATTTGATTCCTGTCTCTCAGGGCACACAGACATCAACAAAATGCGCAAGCCCCTTGAAGGCAAGGACTCAGACTGGATACATCTTATAAGTCTCAAAGCAATTAATGAGCAGCACATGCTCAGATATTTGCAAGAGGTGGTTTAAAAATCACAAAGGAGAACAAAATATAAGAAGAAAGGAACCCTCAATATAAAATGAGCAGATACACATTTCTATACATAATGAGAGTCCAACATATATAAACCTATACATAACGATATATAACGATAAACCAATATATATAAACATTTCTTCTTTTTCCCATGGCCGTCACCTTAATTACTGCCACTCTCAGAAACAGACTGTGTTTAAGCATTCACAAATCGCTGGTCATGTGGTCAAGGGCACCTTCATGTTAAATACATTGTCTCTTCCTAAAGAGTCTCCAGTGCTACCACTATTACCAAGGAGGGGGAGTCACAAAAGGATAGAAAGGCATCCACAACAGCCATATTCAGATATTGAACTAAAACATTAGGTAGACAGATAATGATAGATAAATATAGGGGGAAAGGGAGAATTACAGCCTAAAAAAGCTACTTCCGAAAAGTCCATTTACACAGACATTTAATCCTGATGGCCTGGAATATTTGTGATGCTATGGTTAGTAGTCATTGGAGATTGAATCATGTCTCCCACAAAAAATCTTTGAGTCCTAACCCTGTGGGTGTGAGCTCATTAATAAATGGGATCTTCCAAGTTCAAACCCAGGGTCCAGCGGGTGTAGACTCATTTGTAAATAGGATCCTATTAAGATGAGACCAAGTTGAATCACAGTGAGTCTTAATCCCATATGACTAGGGACCTTAAAAGCAGAGATTTGGACACAGTAGTGGAATCCACAAGAAGGGGACCAAGGAGACATCTCGCGACATGATGGGGGTGGAGACTGATTGTCAGCCTGCCGATACCTTGGTTTTGGACATCTAGCCTCCAAACTTGTGAGACAATGAATTCCTGTTGGTTAAGTCAGCTCGTTGTCTGTGGTATCTGCCATCACAGCCCAGACAAACCAACATCAAAAGACTTAACTACCCTGCAGACACGAGCCTCCATCATAAAGCAGGAGTAAGTCCTTCTCCTAAACTCAGCCCCAGCTACCCCTCTCCTCCAACTATGAGTTGGTTTCCATCTTAAGAACACCAGCAGAGGGGACAGAGAAGCTGAGCAAGTTTTCAGTTGCCGGCTTTGTGCCTCTTCCTGCCTGATCTCCTTTCCGCCTTCCACCCCAAAAACCCAGAGCACGCTGGGTTTGTCAAGCTATTTTGTTTATGTATATATTTTACCTCAGTTCAATTTGTCTTACTTTTAAGTAAATCCTGCTTTCTCCCCATGCTTTTTTATGTAAACATTTTATCAGGCCTTATAATAGAAGTAAATATGCCCAAGAACATCTGATGGCTTTGATTTCCACCACCTTTTGTGAAATAGTGAAGTTTTTTCAACTAGTTGCCACGACCGCGTATGTAGGTGCTGTGAATGTACCTTCTCAGTGAATTGCGAATGAAAAGGAAATCACATCCTCCAAACACATCAGGAAGATGTCTGCATTGTACCAAAAATACGAGAGTGTGTACCAACAAATTATATAGATGTTAAAGATGACAGAAGTGGTCAAACAAGGGAGATGGCATACACAAGTGACTAAAATATACATCCACCAGCAATAAACTTCATGCCTTACCTGCGTGAGCCGTGGCGGAGATGAACGTAATCCAACTGATTCCTTTGCCAAATAGACCTGACCCGTTGGTAATGGACAATCAATACACCCAATATAAAGTCTCTTGAGCTCAGGAATTAGAACCATTCCCCGCCACAGGAGAACAATGACTGAATGCTGAAATCTGAAGTCCTCCCCTATTCCCGTGTAGCAGCCAAACCCAGTCACTCCTTCCATTCTCCCAAGAATCTGCATTTGAATCCCAAGGCTAGAGAGGGTTAGTGGGGGATGGGACCGGAAAGACAAAAGAAGCCGAGGCTGATAACCACTACTCTCAGTGCTGAAGGCATTTTAAGGTTGGGTGGCTGTGAAAAGCAGCTGATTCTTTCAGTTTTGCATCTCCAAAAGCATAAACCTCCAAAACCCCACATCTACCTGTGGTCTTATTGAAGACGTGACCTAAACGTATATGTTTGAGCATACAGAGAAATTAAATACCATTCACATCATAGAGGACCCGCTCCATAAAACTTGGTGGATTTCCCATCTCAATCACCTGCTCAAAGAAAGGTAAGAGAAATTCATGGCTGAGAAAAAAGCACTGAACCAGCCAGAAGCTGAATTCACATGCTTTTCCTTAGGGCCCTTTTCCTTAACTAGAGCCACTTGTTCGCCTTTCCCCAAAAGCTTAAATTGGATACCAACGCCCCTTTATTTTCTTGCCAACCAATAACATCTGATTCCTGGTTTCAGCTGCTGCTTCCTTCTCTGACTGAATAGTCGTCCTCCCCCTTTCAACTGGCAGCCTATCCTTGACTATGACCATCCTCAGCCCCAGGTATCATTTCTCTCTTTCATGTGGAAGCTAATATCTAATCCAGCTGCCACACTGCTGCTTGCTGGCCAAATGCCACCATTTATTTAATCTGTGACCTAGTGATATCAAGTTTCAGGCTCCAGAACATTTAACTGTAGCAATTTTCTCTTAGGCTGAGGTCCCTTCACTGCCCAAAGCTCATCAATTTACTATTAAAGATCATTTTCTTTCTCAACTAGATTTTAGTGTTTAACTCTAGTTCCCTTTATCTATTTAGCTAACTGTGCTTCTACCAAAAGAACCCGCAGAAGAAAATATGTATTTGTTGCACTTTCTTTTGGTTGAGGTAATTGATCAAGAGTGAGACAGGGGAAACGGACGTGGCTCAAGAGGTTCGGCGTCCATCTACCATATGGAGAGACCGGGGTTCGATCCCCGGTACCTCCCGGTAAAAAAAAAAAAAAAAAAAGAGTGAGACAGTCTTTCATTTATAACTTCATAAGTACATTACCCCACCTTCTGGAAGGAGAAAAGAACCAAAAGACATAAAGAGCGAATGGCTGTGAGGTATCTCCATGACCCTCTGGTTGCCTTTATACCAATGCAGTCACTCACTCATGGGAAAACCGGAAAAAAGAAAAACAAGAAATGTAGCTGGAAAAACAAGAAATGTAGCTGGCCCTAGAATAAGCATGATGGGTAATTAGGTTTGTTACCAAGTGAGACCATCCCAGTAACCTCTTTCCATTCTGACATTTTCTACAGAGAGAGAGCCACTAGGCAGGAGATGGTTGTGGGCATATTGAGCTGGTAAAGGAAATAGGAATTCCAGGCCTACTCAAAGTGTGGAAGCCAGAGTTAGCCAGGGACCAGAGCAGGTGGGGTTGAATTTAAAGAGCAGAGTAAATGAGTTTGGAAGTAAAACTGGAGCCAGACAAGCATATGGAAACATGGAGTGGGGCTTAATTTTTTTCAATCACTAGTATCGTCTCCAAGTGTAGTGCCCAGACCAGGAGCAACAGTATCACCTTGGAACTGGTTAGGAGTGTTCATTCTCTACTCACCTTCCTGCCTGCCTGTCTACCTCCGGGCAACCCACAAGCTGTCTAGTAAATCCTCCAGGTGATGCTGATGCATGCTAAAGTTGGAGAAGCACACTGGTTTACAGCAGTTGTTTTGTTTGTTTTTTCTTAAAGCAAGGCACAGATTTCAAACCATTGGTAGATCATTGGATCATTTTATTAGTAGATCTCAACGAGCATCTTTTAAATGAGATAGAATGGAATGGATAGAATGGAATGAATGGTTTGGACTTGGAGAACGTATCAGAGTGCATCACTCCACTCAAGGAAAATAATGTGTAGTGAAATTATATTTCCTTTAAACCCACACACATGTTTATACATAAATACATGCACACCATTATTGTACAATATGTAATTAATATATCATAATGTAAAACGTATTTCTTACATTTTGAAGTTAAAATTTTTGAAAGCCAATGTTCAGGAAGATGGGTAAACAAAAGCCCTGCAAAGTTGGACTGTT
Organism: Tolypeutes matacus; assembly: GCA_026826555.1. Taxonomy (NCBI): domain Eukaryota; kingdom Metazoa; phylum Chordata; class Mammalia; order Cingulata; family Chlamyphoridae; genus Tolypeutes; species Tolypeutes matacus. The sequence continues at coordinate 12,921,683 of JAKSZT010054399.1, forward strand.
AATTATGTATGAATTGGTATTTCTGAAGTGCTTTAAAATAATTTTTGGTGTTACAGTCCCTTTTTTGTAGTACAAATTATTTTCCTATAAATGTTACAAAGCGGTCCAGATGAAATTTCTTTCTGAATTGTCACATATTCTAGAGTAATATATTTTTAACTAATAAGGTTTTATAGTATATACTTTAGACCTTTTATTTTCAAAAAAATATATAGAAGAATTTCCAAAGAACATCCCTAACAGAGAGAACAAAATAAATAAAGTTTAATTTGGTCAACAACAACCTTTTTATGTTGTTGCTGTTAATACACAAACAAGAATTGCTTGCTGTGTGCCAGGTCCTATTCAAATAGTACAAATAGCACTTGACAAATATTAACCTGTTTAATTCAACAAGCATAGCTAATGAGGAAGAATATACCAAATGTAAGATACGGACTATAGTTCGTAGTAATACTTTGACATTGCTCTTTCATAATGTGTTACACATGCTTCACAACAATGCAAGGTATCTGTGGTGAGGTGATATATGGGAGCCATGTATGGTGTTATGCATGTTTGGTTTGTAAGTTCACAGGTTTCACTATATACTTATTTATGTATGTTTATGTATGAATGATGTATTTCAATAAATTGTTTTTAAAAAGTAAAAAAAAAAAAGAAAAGGGAGGGAAGGAGGGAGGGAGGAAGGAAGGAAGGAAGGAAGGAAGGAAGGAGGGAAGAAGGACTAATACGGATAACTTCCTAAAGCTGAAAGACTTGGATCTATGTATTGAGAGAGCCTATTGATACTGGGTCCATAGCATATCCATATGCAAAAGAAACAAACCTCAGTCCTGACCTCATACCACGTGCAAAAATTAATTCAGGATAATCATAGACCTGAATGGGAAAAGTAAAACAAAATAGCTTCCAGAAAAAAAAAAAAAAAAAATGAGGGGGACGGATGTGGCTCAAATGGTTGGGCATCTGTCTCCCATATGGAGGGACCCGGATTCGATCCCTGGGACCTCCTGGTAAAAAAATAAATAAATAAAATAATTTAACAAAAGGAAAACCACAGCAAAATATCATGTTTTGGGGATAGGTAAACTTACTTATTATACAGGGTACGGAAAAACACTAACCATAAGAGAAAATATTGCTAAATTAGACCTTATTGAAATTAAGAACTTCTCTTTAGTAAGAGACAATATTACGTGAAAAGGCAAGCCAAAAACTGGGAGAAATATTTGCAATACATATTCCCAACAAAGAACTTGTATCCAGAGTATATAGTGAAACCCTACAAACCCATGAGTAAAAGACTTGTTTGTAAAAATGAGCAAAATATTTGAATAAGCTTGCAACAAAGTAAGTCAATATAGAACTGCAAAAAAAATGGCCAATGAGCACATTAAAAGGCCCTCAACATTATTAGTCAGCAGGGAAATACTTATTAAAACTACAATAAAATACCATTATACTCCTACCAGAATGGTAAAAATAAAAGGGTTGAAAACACTCGTAAGAATATGCAGCAACCAGAACTCTTAAACATTGCTGGTGGGAGTTTAAATTTGAACAACCTCTTTGGATAGCTGTTTGGCAGCATCTATAAAAACTAAATATATGCCTATCCTGTGATCCAGCAATTCTACCTCCTGATATGGATGCAAGGGAAATGAATACTTATTTCCACTAAAAGACATGTACAAGAATGTTATATAATCATTGCTCATAATAGCTCAAAACTGAAGACAGTTCCAAATGTCCATCAACATTTGTATAAACAAGTTGTGGTATAGCACACAACAGAATATTATACAGCAATAAAAAGAACCAACATCTTCCACGTAGAACAATATAGGTGAATGCCAGAGACATAATGTTGAGCAGAAAAGGCCAGACACAAAACGGTATATAATGTAAAAGTCCATTTATATGAAGCTTAAAAAGAGACAACACTAGCCTATGGTGATAGAGCTCAGAATAGTGGCTACTTTTGGAAGGCTTTTAGCTAAGATTACCCATTGGGGTGCTGGAAATGTTTATGGTTTGATATATGACAAATATATATATTATGTTGTGTGTAGTTTACTATATGCAAGTTTCAACTTAATTTAAACAAAATAAAAAATCAAAATGAAATGGCCTGTTGAGTGCCCAATAAAATAAATGAAAAGAGGTACACACACATATAAATCATAGCTAACATTTATTGAGGACCTTGAGCAAGCACATTCATCCAAAGAATGCCTTTTTGAATAGACACTGTTATTGTCCTCATTTCTAGTAATTGGGAAACTAAAATTCACACTCAAGTACAGGTAGCTCCATGGTCTGAGTATTTAACCATTAAGTTACCGTCATTCATTCATTTCAACAAATATATACTAACCACGTATTATGTACCAGGCCCCTTGTTAATCAATGTATACACAATCATCCCTGCTCTCAGGCAGCTAACATTTTATTGGGGTAGATAGACATGAAATTTTCAGAGAAGAAAAAAGCCTCAATTACAAACCAAGGAAAGTGGCAGGAAGCTGTGAGCTCACGTGCCCGCAGATGTCTGATCTGTGGCTTCCCCAAAGACAGTGTCCATCATCCCATGTGTGGTAGTTTGAGACTGTATGTACCCCAGAAAATCATGTCCCTAGAGCTAATCCATTCCTGTGGGTGTGAACATATCACAGATGGGACCTTTTGATTAAGTTACTTCAGTTGGGGCATGTCCCAGGTGGGTCTTAGCCCTTTTACTAGAGTCCTTTATAAATGGGATGAATATGAAGAGACAGACAGAGAGAGAAAGGCACAGAAGCTTAGAGAGAGAACCACAGAGCCAAGAAGCTGAAAGCAATGAAAGACAGAAGAAAAGGGAGAGACAAACAGACACCACCATGTGTCTTGCCATGTGACAGAGGAATCCAGGATTGCCAGCAGCCAGTCTTCAGGAAGAAAGCATCACCTGAGGATGCCTTGATTTGAACATTTTTCTCAGCCTCAAAACTGTAAGTTTGTGAGTTAATAAATTCCCATTGTAAAAGCCAACTCATTTCTGATATATTGCTTTCAGCAGCTTAGCAGACAAAAACACTGTGGCACGCTGCATATGTACTTGGTTGCTAGCAAAAAGGGTCATTGAAAATTAATTTTGAAATAATTTGATATCTCAAAAAAGTCATGGAAGAAATCAACATTTGTGCTTCTGTACAATTATTTCACAATGTACATTTTAAAAAATATGAAATATTAGATATGCAATAAAGTATAAAGAATAATACAATGAAGTTCTTCATATCCTCTGCCAAGATTAAGAAATCTTGTCCCTAGAGCTATTCTATATGGAATAATATTTCCATATTCAGGTCAACATTGGGCAGACTTTCAAATAATGTATTGGTAGTTGGGTTTATTTTTTTTTTTTTAAGATTTATTTATTTTTATTTATTTCTCCCCACCCCCTCGTTGCTTGTACTTGCTCTGTCTGTTTGTCTTCCTTTCTTTAGGAGGCACCGGAAACCAAATCCAGGACTTCCAATATGGGAGGGAGACGCCTAATTGCTTGAGCCACCTCCATTCCCTGCTTTGTTGTGTCTCTCGTGTTTTTTCTTGTGTCTCTTGTTGCATCATCTTGTTGCGTCATCTTGCCACACCTGCCTGTCACATCAGCTCACTGTCTTGTTTGTCCTCTTTAGGAGGCACTGGGAACCTCCTAAAGAGGTTTGTTGTGTCTCTCATTATGTTTTTCTTCTTGTGTCTCTTGTTGTGTCAGCTTGCCATGCCTGCCCATTGTGCCAGCTCGCTGTCTTCTTTAAGAGGCACCAGGAACTGAACCAGGGACCTCCCATGTGGTAGGCAGGAGTTCAGTTGCTTGAGCCACATCTGCTTCCCGGTAATTGGGGAATTATACCATGCTCTGCTCAGTATTTAGAGCTTCATAGTCGTTTTGTTTCTTTAGTAAACTTGATGTTTTTGAACAGTTTTAGATTTACATAAAACAATAGTTCAGAGAGTTCCCGTATATACCACAACCAGTTTCCCCTATTAAAGTCTTTATATTAGTATGGTACATTTGGTACAATTAATGAACCAATATTGAAATGTTATTATTAACTCAAGTCAATACTTTATTCAGTTTTCCTTGGTTTTTGCCTAATATCCATTTCCTGTACCAGGATCCCATGCAGGATGCCACATTACATTTAGGTGACATGCCTCCTAGCCTTCTCTTGGCTGACAGTTTCTCATAGTTTCCTAGATTTTTGATGACCTTGCCATTTTTGAAGAGTACTGGTCAGGCATTTTGTAGAAGGTGACTCAATTGGGATTTGTTTGATGTTTTTCTCATGATTAGACTGGGGTTATGAGTTTAGGGAGGAAGCGGTAAAGTGCTTTTCTCATCACATCATACCAAGGCTACATACAATCAGCCTGACATCTCAGTTCATGGTAAGCATGATCACCTGGCTGAGGTAGTGTTTGTCAGGTTTCTCTACTGTAAAGTTACCCCCTTCTTCCTCCTTTCCATGCTGTGGTCTTTTAGAAGGAAGACACTATGGGTAGCTCACCTTTAAGTAGTACCCCCTCCTTGGGGGTAGAGTATCTACATCATTTATATGGAATTTCTCTGCATGGAAGACTTGTCTCTTCTACTCCATTTATTATTTATTCAATCATTTATTTATGCCAGTATGGACTTAAGGATATTTACTTTATGTTTTGGGCTATAATCTAATACTACTTTATTTTATTGCTCAACTTGTTCCAGCTTTGACCATTGGGAGCTCTTTCAGTTGTCTCTTGTGTCGATTTGACATATATCCATCAATGTGGGGTGTGTGTGTGTGTGTGTGTGTGTGTGCGCACGCAGCACTTCTTTATTTTCTAGTACTACAAGGTGCTCCAAGCTCATCTTGTGTATTTTCCACCCCAGTCCCAGAATCAGCTATTTCCCTAAAGAGTCCCAGTTCCTTTTATTGGAGAATGGGTTGTAGGTGTGCTCTTTGCTACTGGGACTTCTTTAGTTTCTGATTAGGTTGTCCCTAAACTAGGGAACTAAGATCTGCCGAATGAACTAGGTTAAGAGGTGATCCTGGGCTCAAGGAAGAACTTGTACAAAGGTGGGAAGGAGCATGACACCTTTGAGGATCTGAAAGAAGCTGGTGAGGCTTCCTGCACAGAACAGTAAGGAGGACATAAGATGGGATGAAGAGAGTAGGCAAGCTTTGCAGGCCATGACAATGACCTAGGTCTCTTGAGCAAGGACTTGATGTAATCTAACCCATATTTTTTAAAAAGCTTGGCTCCATGAAGAACTGATTAGAGAGGGGCAAGAGTGACTTGGGACAGACCAGTTAAAATTGTTGCAGTAATGCAATAAATAGGATGTGTTTTCTAGACATGAAATGTGGCAGTTTGATATTATTTATGAATTCCAGAAAGAGATATAGATTGTGTTTGTAAACTGGTCTGTTCCTCTGGGTGTGATACCCTCTGACTGTATTAGATTCAGCTGAGATATCTTTGATTAAATTATTTTAAGATTAGGGCTTTGATTCAACCACGTCATTAGGGTGACTCAGTTTGAGTCCCAGCACCCCACTTCGTGGGCTATATAAATGGATGCTCAATCAAGAACATGGAGAAGTAGGTACCCAGAGAAGAACACAGGAAGAGAGACAGCTCCATAGACACAGCAGAGGTCCCAGGAAGAGAGATGAGCCTGATAGTATGCAGCTGAAGAGAACAGAGCAGCTGAGAAAGACGGGCCTTATGCCAGTCTACAGCTGAGATCGGAAGAATTTCGGACCATGGAGCCTCAAGAGGAAGAAGGAAGGCTGAACCCTCGCAGACATCATCTGCCATCTTGCTTTAACACGTGGCCCAATGACTTTGGGTGAAAAGTACCTCTTATAGTACCTTGAGTTGGACTCTTTAGGGCCTTGTGACTGTAAGCTTCTACCCCAAATAAATACCCTTTATAAAAGCCAACAGATTTCTGATACTTTGCATCAGTACCCCTTTGGCTGACTAAAACATGAAATTACTTCAAAACTGGTGGCCTTGCTTTGCTGATGCCAAGTGCATACTCAGTGTACCCTTGAATCATGGATACTGCTTTTAGGACCTCCAATGCATTAAATAGAAGTAGCAACAGTGATTATCTTGTCTTGGTTTTTGTTACAAAGGGAAAACCTTCACCATTAGGCATGATAATTGCTGAAGGAATTTTTAGATATCTTTAATCAGATTAAGTAAATTCCCTTTTAATCCTAGTTTTCTAAAAGTTTTTATTAAACCATAAGTAGATATGGAATTTTATCATCTATTGAGATGGCCACATGATTTTACTACTTCATTTTGAAAAGGACTTGACTTATAATAGTTATTTTTAATTGTAAACTAATTTTGATTTTCCGGAATAAGCCAAATTTTGTTTTAAAGCATTATCCTTTTTATATATTACTGACTTTTTTTTTTAGTAAGAGAAGTTGTGGGTGTACAGAACAATCATGCGTAAAATACAAGATTCTCATATACCACCATATTATTAACACCTTACATTGGTGTGATACATTTGATACAACTGATGAAACACATTTTTATAATTGTACTATTAACACTATAGTTGATGGTTTCACTTAGGGTTTCACTGTGTTGTGCAGTTAGTTCCATGGATTTTTTTTTTTTTTTAAGATACTTAGATCACACAAATGTCACATAAAAAATATAGGGGATCCCCATATGCCCCACTCACCACACCTCCCACATTTTCCCACATTAACAACATTCTTCCTTAGTGAAGTACATTCATTGCAATTGATGAGCGCATTTTGGAGCATTGCCACTGAGCGTGGATTGAAGTTTACATTGTAGTTTACACTCTCTCTCACCCAGTGCTGTAGGTTATGGCAAGATATATAATGGCCTGCATCTATCATTGCAATGTCATTCAGGACAATTCCCAAGTCCCGAATATGCTCCCATATTACAAATGTTTTTCCCTCTCCCTGCCCTCAGAACCTCCAGTGACCACTGCCTCCACATCAATGATACAATTTCTTCCATTGCTAGAATCACAATAAGTCTATAGTAGAATACCAGTAAGTCTACTTTAGTCCATAGTTCATTTCCCCAACCCTGAGGATTCTGGGATGGTGATGCCCACTCCAACTCTAATTGAGAGGGGGCCGATGGATGGTAGTTCCATGGATTTTTAAAAAAATTTTTATTCTAGTAACATATATACAATGTAAAATTTTCTCTTTTAACCACATTCAAATATGTAATGCAGTGCTGTTAATTACATTCATAATGTTGTGCTACCATCACTGTTTTAGTTTGCTAAAGGCTGCTGGGAGCAATGTACCAGAAATGTGTTGACTTTTATAATGGGAATTTATTGGGTTAGAAGCTTACAGTTCTGAGGCTGTGAAAATGGCCAGATCAAGGCATCCTCAGAGATGCTGTCTCACTGAAGGTTGGATGCTGGCGATCCTGGACTCCTCTCTCACGTGGTAAGGCCCATGGAGGCATCTGCTTCTCTGCCAGATCTCATTGCTTCAGCTTCTGGCTGCTCTGTCTGTGGCTTCCTTTCTCCTGGGTTCTTTCTCTCTGTCTCTGTGGCTTTTTCTCTGTGTGTCTCTGCTTTCAGTCCTCTGTTTATAAAGGATTCCAGCAATAGGACCAAGATCCACCCTGGGTCATGCCTTGCTGAAGCAATCCAATCAAAGATCCCCCAACTGGATTCAGTCCAATCAAAGCGTTCCACACCCAGAGGAATGGATTAGCTACAAGGATATGATCCTTTCTGTGATCCACAAAAAGATCCAAACTGTCACAATCACCATCATCTATTATCAAAATCTCTCCATCATCCCAAATAGAAACTCTGTACCTTTTAAGCCTTAATTTCCTATTCCCTACCTCCACACCATCCCCTGGTAACCTATAGTCTAAATTCTGACTCTATCCATTTGCTTATTCTAAATATTTTATGTGAGTGAGGTCATAAAATATTTGTCCTTTTGTGTCTGGCTTATTTCACTCATCTATGTTATTGCATATATCAAAACCTCATTCCTTCTTAAGGTTGAATAATATTCCTTTATGTATATATATATAACACATTTTGTTTATCCATTCATTGCTTGATGGACCCTGGGTTGCTTCCATCTTTTGGCAATTGTAAATAATGTCACTATGAACATTGGTGTGCAAATATCTGTTTGAGTTATTGCTTTCAATTCTTTGGGGTATATACCTAGAAGTAGGATTTTCCTTGTGGTAGCTATGGGGTTAAAATTGAACATCCTAAATCTATAGCAATCACATTTGATTTGATACCAACTTGATTTCAGGAGCATACTACTATACACTGTTACTATACCATTCTTCCCCCACCTTTTTTGTACTTGTTACAAATTATATCTTTGTGTATTGTATGTCCAAAACCATAGCTTCATCATTACTTTTCAGGCATTTGTATTTTAGCACCTATAGGAACTAAGTGGAATTATATATCAAAAAAAAGATACAATAGTAATACTGGCATTTGTAATTACTCAAATGTTTACCTTTACCAGAGGTATTTATTTCTTTACATCACTTTGAACCACTATCTAGTGTTCTTTCCTTTCAGTCTGAAGCACTCCCTTAGCATTACTTGCAGGGCAGGTCTAATGGTGATAAACTCCCTTAGCTTTTGTTTATCTGGGAATGTCTTAATCACTCCCTCATTTTGAAAGGGTCTCAATGGTTATAAATTCTTGGTTGGCAATTGTTTTCTTTCATCACTTTTAGTATTTCAACTCACCGTCTTCTTGCCACTGTGGTTTCTAATGAGAAATTAGCACTTAATCTCATGGAACTCCCTTGTACATAATATGTTGCTTTTCTCTTTCAGCTCTCAGAACTCTCTCCTTTTCCGCATTCTACAGTTTGATCAGTATGTAACAAGGTGAATTTTTCTTTGAGTTTATCCTGTTTGGTGTTCTCTAGGCTTCTTGGATATGCATATTCACATCTTTGGTAACTTTGTGAAGTTCTCTCTCATTAGTTCTTTGAATATTCCTTCTCCTTTTTCTCTTTCTTCTTCTAGGACTCACATAGTGCATATATTGATAAGCTTGTTGGTGTCCTAGAGTTCTCTTAGGCTATTTTTGCTTTTTTATAATTCTTTTCTCTTTCTGCTCCTCAGTGTGACTCATTTCAATTGTATTGTCTTCAAGTTTGCTGATTCTTTCTTCTGCCAGCTCCAATCTGCTGTTGAACCTCCTGAGAATTTTTTCATTTCAGTTATTGTGGTCTTCAAGTCCAATAGTTCTGTTTGGTTCCTTTTAAAATGTTCTATGTCTCGATTAAGATCTTATTGTTCAATTATTTTTTTCCTGATATTCTTTAGTCTTTGTCTATATTTTCCTTCATCTCCTTAAGCATATTGAAGATTTTTTAAAAAGTCTTTGTCCGGGTATGTCCACAGTCTGATCTTCTTTCCTGATGTTTTCTGGATTTTTATACTTTCTTTAGATGGGCCATGATTTCCAGTTTCTTTGTCTTGCAATCTTGTCATGCACTGTACATTTTAATATTTTAAAATGTTAACTGGCATTTATTCCCAGAGATGTCTGTTTCTTAAGATTGTAATGAGCTACTGATATGACAGATTTTCTTGAGTATCAGCCCTCCTTATAGGAAGGTCCACCCAAGGCAGCTGTGGCAGGCAGGGTCCTCACTGTCTTCTCTGGGCCTGTATCTTGTCCTGAGCTTGTGCTTGCTAGTGGCCTTATGAGTTCCTGTGTTTATAGGAGTTTGAATGCTCCCTCTACTTTCCAGGAGAACTTCTCCCTCTTCCCAGTGTTCCACTGCTGGACTTAAAGCAGGTAAGCTTTTGCCCAGGCCATCTGCCTCAATTGTTTCTTACACTGATTTCCCTGTCTCTAGCTGCTTTTGCCTGGAGGGCAGTTCTGGTAGAGGAGGCATGCCAGAGAGGAGATTCCCAAGTCAGTCATTCCCAGCCTGACCAGTCTTCACTCCAAACTGCCCTGGAGAGAGGAGGAGGGCCTGCCCAGCAAATGCAGTCCTTCAATTGTCCTCTGCAGCTCAGAGGAAGCATATTGTCCTTAATCTCCTCTGCTACCTTTGTCTGAGGTGGGTTAGAAGAATGACTTCCCTCAAAGCCAAGCCCCCAGCAATCCAAAGTCACTAATCAGAAGCTGTGATCAGTGATTGGCCCGTGCTGACCCCAGATCTTGGGGAAGTGGATTTTTATGTCCCCTTCTGGCACAAGCAAGCTATGCCATCACACATATATGTGTGATGGTAACCACTGCACAGAGATAGCAATTTATTGGTATTTACTGTAATTTACCAGGCTGTCCTGCTCTTCCCTGGAAGCTGTTCTATTGGACTCCAGAGTTTCAAAATAGTTGATTCAGACAGTTCCTGTCCATTTAGTGGTTGTTCTGATGGAAGGACTGATTCCTGGAGCTTCCTTCTCCTCCATCTTCTTATAATTCTGTGTCCTATATTGTTGAATTTGTTGTACTAATAGTGTGTTTAGGATTTTTGCATCTATGTTCAAGAGGAAGCTTGGCCTGAAATTTCCTTTCTTATGTTCTTATTTGGTATTGCTATAGAAGTTAATTTGGCCTCATAAAAGGAGTTGGTGCATTTCCTCTTTTCCAATTCTTAGTTTGTGTATCAATGACATTTTTTTCTTCCTGAAATATTTGAATGCATTTGCTTGTAAAGCCATCTGGTCATGGAGCATTCTTGTTGGAAAGTTTTAAATTATGGGTTCAGGGAAGCGGCTGTGGCTCAATCAGTAGGGCTCCCATTTACCATATGGGAGGCCCCGGGTTCGGTTCCAGGGGCCTCCTGGTGAAGGCAAGCCCGCCCGCACGGCGTGGTTAGCTGACCCAGCGAGCGCAAGCAGCAAGGGGGGGATAAATGAATAAATAAATAAAAATCTTTTAAAAATAAATAAATAAATAAATAAATAAATAAATAAATAAATAAATTATGGGTTCAACTTCTTTAATAATAGAATAGTCAGATTTTCTTTTTCTTTGCCAATCTGTCCTTTTCATCTAAAATTTCATATTTATTAGCATAAAACTCTATACATTTTTAAAAATATTTGTAGGATCTGTAGTAATGTCCCATTTTTCATTCTTGATATTATGTGTGACTTCTTTTCTTTAACAATCTCACCAGAGACATATTAATATTAGTCTTTTCAAAATACTAATTTTAAACTCTATTGATTATCTCTATGTATTATATATGTCTATTCTAATTAATTAATTTATTGTCCTATAATTATTATTTATTTCTTACTTTGGACTTTATTTATTTTTCCCTAATTTTTAAAGATGACTTTATTCATTGACTTTCAGTCTTTCTTTTCATATGTATGTATTTAAACCTATAAATCCCCCTCTATGCATCGTTTTAGCTGCATCCCATGAACCTTTGTATTTTGGGTTTGTATTTTCACTTAGTTCAAAATATATTCTAATTTCCATTGAGGTTTATTCTTTGACCCATGGGTTATTAGAAAAGTATTTTATAATTTCAAAATATAGGGATTTTCTAGTTTTCTTTTTTGTTATTTTTGTTTAGCTTAATGGCATTATGGTCAGAGAACATAATCTATAGAATTTCAATCCCTTAACATGTGTTGAGATTTATTTTGTGGACCAAAATATGTTCAATTTTTATAAATACTCCATATACGTCAAAAGACTTGTGTACTTTGCAGTTGATATGTGCAGTATTGTGCAAATCTTTTATCAGTTACTGGGATGGGTGTATTCAAATCTCCTAATATGAAGGTGAATTTGTCTAGGTCTTTTTAGTTCAGTTAGTTTTTCCTCTATATATTTTGAAGCTATGCTATTAGGTACAACTAAATTTAAATCTGTTATATGTACCAGGGAAAGAAAGCATTTTCTCATTACAAATACTCTAAAATTGCTTTTGACTTTAAGCCTGCTTTGTCTGGTATTAAGGTACCTACAGCTAACTTTCTTTTGATTTGTATTTATATGATAGATCTTTTTGTCATCTTTGTGTTTTTAACCATTTTGGGGGCTGTATTAATCAGCCAAAGAGTGCAATGCAAAGTACCAGAACTCTGTTGGCTTTTGTAAAGGGTATTTATTTGGAGTAAAAGCTTACACTTACAAGGCCCTAACAAGTCCAACTCAAGGTACAATAAAAGGTACTTCCTTACCAAAGTCTGTTGCCACATGTTGAAACCAGATGGTTGCTGATCTCTGTGAGGGTTCAGCCTTCCTCTTCCTCTTCCTCTTAAGGCTCCATGGGCCCAGCTTCTTCCAATCTCAGCTGTAGGCTGGGGATCTTGTTTCTTTCCTGGCCTTCTCGGCTGCTCAGGACTCTGGTCTCTTCACCTGCAAACTATCAGGTGTATGATTCACCTCTCTCTGGGCCCCCAGGATCAAAGTCCTCTCCTGTCCTGTGTCTATGGATCTCTCTTTATTCCTTTGTCTTCTCTTCTATGTAAGTGTGCATTTATATAGCCCACCAAGGGAGTAGGGGCTCAACCCTGAGTCACCCTAATGCCTGGTCAAATCAAAGCCTAATCTTGATTTAATTTAATCAAAGACATCTCAGCTGAATCTAATACAATCAGAGGATATCATGCCCAGAGGAACAGACCAGTTTAAAAATTATCCATATCTCATTTTGGAGCTCATAAATAATATCAAACTGCTATAGTGGCCTTATGTTTTAGATATGTCTCTTATACAGCTATTATTTTATATCAATCTGATAATCTTTGTCTTTTAATTGAGATATTTAGTCCATTTTCATTTAAGGCAATTACTGATATATGTAGTTTTGATTATAGCATATTACTCAGGACTTTGTTTATCCTGCCTGTTACATGTTTCTTCTTCTCTCCTTCATTGATCTATTTCAGACTGATTGAGAATTTCTTTTTTAAAAATATTCTTTTTCTCCTTATTAACTTGGAAGTCATATGTTCTTTTACAATTTTTATAGTTTGTAACCCTAGACATTATAACATGTGTCTTTCTGTTAATTTAGTGTAATATTAATATTTTCATCCTTTTCTTGGACAGCACAAGAACCTTAGAAACCTAACACCATTTATTCCTTGTCTTAATGGCATACATCCTTATTTTGTTAAGTATTTTCATCCTCTATTTTAAATGCCAAAAGTTATTATTATTTAAATTTACCCATATATTTAACTCTATTGCCCACCATTTTTTACTATATCTCCTATCTTCCATCTGGAACCATTTTCCTTCTGCTTGAAAGACAACTAATATTTTCTTTAGAGCATATTGTTAGTGATGAAGTCTCTAATTTTGGTTTGTCTAGAAATGTCTTTATTTACCTTTCTATGAAAGGCTATATTTCTTGTATAGAATTCCAGGTTGGCAATTTTCTTATTTTCTCTCGTTACTTTGACATATTTCATTTATTTTTTGGCTTCATTGAGAAATGAGCTACATATTTTACCTTATTTAGGTAATCTGTCTTTCTTCTCTTGCTATTTTTTTAAGATTTTTCTCTTTTTATTTGATTTTCAGAAGTTTTTACTATGGTGTATCTAGGTCTGTGCTTGATCATTTGTTCTGTTTTGTGTATTTGTCATGCTTGGGGCTCAAAGGACTTATTGAATCTGTCATTCTCTCTTAATATTGCTGCTGCCTTAGTCTCTTCTTTACTTCTGGGAATCCAATAAGTGTATTTTAGAGCTTTTCACTGTAATCATATATGTCTTACTCTCTTTTCTGAATTATCTATTCTTTTGTTTTTCTGTGCTTCATTTGGGCATTCTTTTGTTTGTCCATGCTTCATTTTGGGTGTTTTCTTTCTTAGGCCTATCTTTCAATTCAATATTCTCTTAAATTGTGTCTAATCTTCTCTTAAACCTTTAAAAAATTATATTCTTTATTCTTTACTTTCAAAATACCCATTTTATTCTTTATTAGATTTTTTGTTCCTGGTTGAAATTATCAATCTTGGTTTGTTTTGTTTTGTTTCCATCTCCTTGAACCTATTAATATGATTATTTTGAAGTTAGTGTCTCAAACTCTGATATATGTAGCTTCTATGGGTCTATTATGTTGTTTATTGTTTCTCTTGGTTTTAGTTCATGTTGGTTTACTTCTTGTGCATCTGATTATTTTTTTTATTATGTGTCAAACTTTGTATTTGCAAAACTGTAGACATATTTGAGGTCTGGGATACTGTTATCTTTCCCCAAAGAGGACTTAAGTTTGCTTCTGTCAGCTATCTGGGTGCTCTAACACTCAAAGGTCACCAAAACCACTTTCAGGAACTAAGATAATTTGACGCTGAACTGTAGACCCTAGAAGTGCTTACTTTTGAAATATACTTTATTCTAAGACCCTATGAAGTCTCAGTCCAGTGTGAGAGGAGTTCACAAGGGTTCCTGTCCCCTGATGGGCCCTAGACACCAATTCCTATCACCTTAGTCCTTGAAGGCTTTCAAAACCACAACTCGGGATATGACTTTAACCTATTAGGATAGCTATTAAATTACTATTATATTTAATGGAAAAATATTAACAAAGATGTGAAGAACTACGAAACTTCATGCATTGTTACTGGAAATATACAATGTTGCAGGTGCTGTGGAAAATAATTTAGCAATTCCTGAAAACGTTAAACATAGAATTACCATATGACTTAGTAATTCCACACCTAGATATATATCCAAAAGAATTGAAAACAGGGACTCAAACAGATACTTTTATGCCAGCATTCATCACAGCATTATTTGCAATAGTTAAAAGGTTGAAACCAACCCAAGGGTCTATCAACAATGAATAAATAAACAAAATATGGTATGTACACCCAATGAAATATTATTCAACTATAAAAAGGAACAAGAGATGAACCCTGCAGACATCGTGTTAAGTGAAATAAGCCAGACACAAATGTTCAAATATCATATGATTCCACTTACATGAAAAAACTAGAATAAGTCAGAGAGACAAAAAGTGGATTAGAAGTTACCAAGGGCTGAGAGGGTGGGGGAATAGGGAATTATTGTTTAATGGGTAGAGAGTTTCAGTTAGGGGTGTTGAAAAAGTTTGGGTAGTGAATGGTGTGATGGTTGCACAATATTGTGAATGTAATTATTACCACAATTGTATATATGAAAGTAGTTAAAATGGGAAATTTTGTGTTGTATCTATGTTATCACAATAAAAAAAAATTAAGGCTACAAAGGAAAAGAAAAAAATAGCTAAGATACAAATAACTAGTCATTTGTGGGAAATTAGATGTTAAAAAAACCCAACAACACAGCACCTCCACTCCCACCCCCACCCCCACCCCCACAATTCAGCCTTTCAGCGTCTCTTAGGAGAAAAAGACTCTCCAAACCCCAGGGTCATTTCTTTACATCTCCACGTTCCACCTTCCTAGCTCAGCCTTTCTTCACTCTCTTATTAACATTCTAGTGTCTTGAACCAGATTCTTAACAATATTTTTTCCAGCTTTTCTAGTGGTCCTCAGCTAGAAGGTTAGTCTGACTTATTTAGTCTGCTATTACTGGAAACTTGATGTAATCTTTACAACAATTCTGTAAGGTCGGTATTACTATCCCCATTTTACAGAGGGGAAACTGAAGTTGAACATGACTAAAGAATTAGCCCAAGGTCATAGAGTCACTGAATGGAGGAGATGAACAAACCCTGCTTATCCTGCCAGTTAGAGTAGGTGGTCTCTTGGTACTCACATCCAATCACATACATTTTAACAATTATGGGGAAAGTGCACTTACAACCAAAAATGTTTCTGCAACTGGCCCTCCCATGGTATTTTATATGACCACATTAAATTACTCTATAAGGTAAAACTTTGAAAATATCTATTTACCCCAAATGAAATTGTGGAGTGTTCAACCTGGCTCTTTATCTGCCCCTAAGAGCTTGTCTCAATATAGCTATCAGGTTCAGAAACAGTTTTTACGGACTTTATAAAGTGGTCAGGAGCAAGAAATGATTTTGAGCTCTCCTGCTATAATGAGAAGCCACAGTTGATTCGAGCATTTCTATAAAAGAGAGTCTTAGCTTAATATTATGACATACAGTTGGAAATACAGTCGGAAGGATGGACTAGTTGCTGCAGTTTGGTAACACTTTACATCAACTTGGGAAAATGTTAATTTTCCATATCAAAGAATGGGGTAAGGCCAATGGACTTTATTTATTGGTGTTGGGATGGGGCTGGGAGTTGGGTTGGCTGACAAATAATGATGGACAAATCATGAAGACGTGAAGGCTCCCTGATTTACCTGCTTTTCTGAAAGTTAGGCTTCTTTTGGAGAGCTCCCTTTACATTAAGCCCATGTATCTCCCACTTAACTACAACTCTTTAGATCATATATTTCCCTTTCCTATTGGGCTTCTTCTTGGTCCCTGTATGCTAATTTCCTCATAACTTAGGTACAGGTTTCTCACTCTGCTGAAACGTTCCATTTCACATATATCTTCCTTAAGTCCAGACATAGGCAGCCTCTCTCTTACTTGGCTGTGGCTTTCCTTTCCTCCCTCTATTCATTGCCAACTCCCTGAATATTTCCCTAATTGAAACAAGATTTTTTCTGACCAATCCATAAAGAACCAGTCAACACTTCATTCCCTTGAAAACAGCATAAACATTTATTTGGGTTTGTTTTCTAATTGGATTATCTAATTTTTAAAAGCAGTTTTATTGAGATATAATCACATACCATACAATCTATCCAAAGTGTATAATCAATGGCTTTTAGTATAATCACAATATTGTGCATTCATCACCACAAAAATTTTTAGTACAATTTCATTACTCCAAAAAGAAATACTCCACACCCCTTTAGCAGTCGCATCTCGAATCCTCTCTTTCCCCAGCCCTGCATAACCACTCATCTAATTCCATCTTTATAAATTGATTTATATTTACAGTTTATATAAATGGAATCATACAATATGTAGTACATCATGTCTGGTTTCTTTTACTTAGCATAATGGTGGTTTTTTTTGTTTTGTTTTGTTTTTTGCTTGATATTAATATCTTCCAACACTAACATACATTTGTTCAGTTTCAAAGAAAAACAGTCATATATGCAATATTACCCAATTTCATACTTCACATGAGGTTGTACTATTTTATACAGTCCTATATTACATTTTTTAGCTTTGCTTCTAGTAATATACATGACATTAGACTATTTCTTTCAACCACTGTCATACCCATGTAACAGCACTGCTAGTTATAAATACTACTTGTACTTTCACCTTTTCTATTCATTTCCAAAGATTAACAAACAACTTTTTACCAATTCTGCACAGGTTAACCCTCAGCTTTCCATTATCTAACTTCATTCTATTTTCTGGTGGCCCATATTCTAGTTATTAACTCCATGAGACTACACAATATATTTAGTTTGTAATAGCACAATCATACAAACATTTGTCCCTTTATATCTTGCATGCTTCACTCAACATAATGTCCTCCAGGTTCATCCATGTTGTCATATGTTTTATGACTTCATTTCTTCTTACAACTGCATAATATTACCACAATTTGTTTATCCATTCATCATTTGATGGATACCTGGGTTGTTTCCATTTTTTGGCAATTGTGAATAATGCTGCTATGAATATCTGTGTGCAGATGTATGTTTGTGTCACTGCTCTCCATTCTTCTAGGTATACACTTAGTAATGGTATTGCTGGGTCACGGAGCAAGTCTATATTCAACTTCCTTAGGAAATGCCAAACAGTCCTCCACAGTGGCTATACCATTCTACATTCCCACCAACGGTGAATAAGCATTCCTATCTCTCCACGTCCTCTCCAACACTCGTAATTTTCTGTCTTTTTAATAGTGGCCATTCTAATAGGTGTAAAATGATATTTCATTGTAGCTTTGATTTGTGCTCCCCTAAACCCTAGTGATGTTGAACTTTTTTCCATCTGTTTTTGAGTCATTTGTATTTCTTCTTTGGACAAATGTCTATTTAAGTCTTTTGCCCATTTTTTAATCAGATCGTTTGTCTTTTTTTATTGTTGAGTTGTAGCATCTCATTATATATCATGGATGTTAACCCTTTATTGGTTATGTGATTTCCAAATATTTTCTTTCATTGAGTCAGCTGCCTTTTTACCCTTTTGACAGACCTTCAAGGTGGAAAAGTGTTTAATTTTGAGAAGGTCCCATTTATCTATTTTTTCTTTTGTTGTGTGTGTTTTGGATTGAAGATCCAAGAAATCACACCTAACCACAAGATCTTGAAGATGTTTCCTTACATTTTCTTCTAGTAGTTTTATGGTCCTGGCTTTTATATTTAGGCCTTTGATCCATTTTGAGTTGATTCTTGTATAGCGAGTGAGATAGGGGTCCTCTTTCATTCTTTTGGTTATGGATATCCAGTTCTCCCAATACCATTTGTTGAAGAGACTATTTTGTCCTGGTAACTTGGACTTGGTAGGTTTGTCAAAAACTAGTTGGCTGTAGAAGTGAGGGTCTATTTCTGGACTTTCAATTCTATTACAGTGATCAGTGTGTCTATCTTTATGACAATACCATGCTGTTTTATTTTATTTTATTTTTTTTACCGGGAGGTCCCGGGGATCGAACCCGGGTCCCTCCATATGGGAGATGGACGCCCAACCAGTTGAGCCACATCCGACCCTACCATGCTGTTTTGACCACCGTAGCTTTATAGTTTCTTTCAAAGTCAGGCAGTAAAAGTCCTCCCACATTTCTCTTCTTTTTTAGAATGCTTTTGTCTATTCAGGTGCACTTTCCCTTCCAAATAAATTTGGTAATTGCCTTTTCTATTCCTGTAATGTAGGCTATTGGAATTTTGATTGGTATTGCATTGCATTTTTAAATAAATTTGGGTAGGATTGACATCTTCATGATATTTAGTCTTATAATCCATGAACATGGAATGTCTCTCCATTTGTTTAGATCTTCTTTGATTTCTTTTGGCATTATTTTGTAGTTTTCTTTTCTTTTTTTTTTTTTACCAGGAGGTACCGGGGATCAAACCCCGGTCTCTCCATATGGTAGACGGACGCTGAACCTCTTGAGCCACATCCGTTTCCCTGTAGTTTTCTGACTATAGAGTCTGTACTTCTTTGGTTAAATTGATTCTTAGGTATTTGAATCTTTTTGTTGCTATTGTAAATGGAATTTTCCCCCTGATTTCCTCTTCAGATTATTCAATACTAGTGTATAGAGACATTACTGATTTTTGTGTGTTAATATTGTATCCTGCCACTTTGCTGAACTCATTTATTAGCTCAAATAGCTTTGTTGTAGACATTCCAGAATTTTCTAAATATAGGATCATGTCATCTGTGAACAGTAAGAATTTTACTTCCTCTTTTCCTATTTGGATGCCTTTTATTTATTTATTTTTCTTGTCTAATTGCTCTAGCTAGAACTTCTAGCACAATATTAAATAACAGTGGTGACAGTGGGCATCCTTGATTTGTTCCTGATCTTAGAGGGAAGGATTTCAAATCTTCCCAATTGAGTACAATGTTGGCTGTGGGCTTTTCATATATGCCCTTTATCATATTGAGGAATTTTCCTTCTATTCCTATCTTTTGAAGTGTTTTTATCAAGAAAGGATGCTGGATTCTGTAAAATGCCTTTTCTGCATTGATTGAGATGATTATGTATTTTTTCCCCTTTAATTTGTTAATGTGATATATTATGTTAATTGATTTTCTTATGTTGAACCACTCTTGAATACCAGGAGTAAATCCCACTTGGTCATGGTATATAATTCTTTTGATGTACTGTTGGATTCTATTTGCAAGTGTTTTGTTGAGAATTTTTGCATCAATGTTCATTAGAGAGATTTTCTGTAATTTTTTAAAAACAAATCATTTTTTATAGATATTAATAAAGTATAAAATTTATCCAAAGTGTACAATCAATGGTATTTGGTATAATCACATAGTTCTGCATTCATCACTTCAATCATTATTAGAGAATTGTCATTATTTCAATAATAATAATAATAAACAAAAAACAGAGAAACAAGTAAATTCTTCACTGCTCAATCTCTTTATGCTTCCCCTGAGTAATTTGCTTTTCTTGTAGTATTCTTATCTGGCTTTTATATTAGAGTGATGTTGGCTTCATAAAATGTGTTGGGTAATTTTCCCTCCTCTTCAATTTTTTGGAAGAGTTTAAACAGGATTGGTGTTAATTCTTCTGCAAATGCTTGGTAGAATTCACCTGTGAAGCCATCTGTTTGTGGACTTTTCTTTATTAGAAGATTTTTTTCTTTATTTTATTTTTTTTTGAGGTAGCTGGGGTCAGGGACTGAACCAGGGACCTTGTATGTGGGAACCTAGTGGGCTACACCTGCTCCCCCAAGTTGTTTTTTTCATTTGTTTGCTTGTTTGTTTTTGCTTTTAGTCCTGGGACTGAACCTGGGACTTTGTACATGGGAAACAGGAGCTCAATCACTCGAGCTACATCCGCTTGCCAGGGTGGGAGATTTTTGATGACTGATTCAATCTTTTTAAATGTGATTGGCTTGTTAAGTTCTTGTATTTCTTTTAAAGTCAATGAAGGTTGTGCATTTCTAGGAATTTTCCATTTCATTTAGGTCGTCTAGTTGATTGGCATACAGTTTCTCATAATACTCTTATGATCCTTTTTATTTCTGTAAATTCCCCCCTTTCATTTTTGATTTTATTTATTTGCATCTTCTCACTTTTTTTCTTTGTTAGTCTAGCTAGGCTTTGTCAATTTTATTAATCTTCTCAAAAACAGCTTTTGGTTTTGTGGATTTTCCATATTTTTATTTCTGTTCTTTCTGCTCTAATCTTTATTTTTTTTCCTTCTGCTTGCTTTGGGAATGGTTTGCTGTTCTTTTTCTAGTTTCTCAAGTTGTTCAGTGAAATCTCTGATTTAGCGCTTTCTTCTTTTTTAATATAGGCATTTGGTGCTATAATTTTCCCTCTCAACACTCTTTGCTGTATCCCCTAAGTTTTGATGAGTTGTATTCTTGTTTTCATTTGTTTCAATATATTTACTAATTTCATTTAAATTTGTTCTTTGACCCACTGATTGTTTAGGAGTGTGTTGCTTAACCTCCTCTCATTTGTGAATTTTCCCCATTCCTGTCTATTATTGATTTCCAGTTTCATTCCATTATGATCTGTTAAGGTGCTTTGTATAATTTCAGTCTTTTCATATTTATTGAGATCTGCCTTATGACCTAACATGGGGTCTGTCTTGGAGAAAGATCCATAAGCACCTGAGAGGAATGTATAACCTGCTGATTTGGGATGCAGCATTCTGTATATTTGTTAAGTCTAGCTTGGTTATCATATTCTTCAAGTTCTCTGTTTCCTTGTTGATCTTCTGTCTAGTTGTTCTATCTAATGATGTGAGTGGTGTGTTGAAGTCTCCAACGATTATTGTAGAGATGTCTATTTCTCCTTTCAGTTTTGCCAGAGTTTGCCCAATGTATATTGGAGCACTCGAGTTAGGTGTATAGATATTTATGACTGTTACTTCTTCCTGGTGGATTGTCTCTTTTATTAATATATAATGGCTTTCTGTATCTCATAACTTTTTTGCATTTAAATTCTGTTTTGGCTGATATCAGTATAGCTACTCCTGCTTTTTTTTTTTTGGTTACTGTTTGTATGGAGTTTCTTTTTCCAACCTTTCCCTTTCAACTGATTTGTATCCCTGGGTCTAAGATGAGTCTCTTGTAGATAGCATATGGATGGCTCATGTTTTTTCTTCCATTCTGTCAGCCTATTTCTTTTTATTGGGGCATTTAATCCATTTACATTCAATGATATTACTGTAAATGCATTATTTACCTCTACCATTTTATTCTTTGGTTTTCATATGTCATATCTTATTTTCATGTGTCTTTTTACTCTTTTGGTTATCCTTTCTGTTATTCTTGCCTTCTACACTCTCCTCCAAGTCTCTCTCTCCTGTCTTTTTCCTTCAGGCTGTAAGGCTCCCTTTAATACGTCCTGCAAAGGCGGATTCTTTTTTACAAACTCTCTTCATTTCTGTTGAGTTGTGAATATTTTAAACTCACCTTCATATTTGAAGGACAATTTTGCTGGATAAAGAATTCTCAACTGGTATTTGTTTTCTTTCAGTTTTCTAATTATATCATACCACTGTCTTTCTGCCTCCATGGTTTCTGATGAGAAATCTGCACTAAGACTTACTGGGCATCCCTTGTATGTGATGGTTTGCTTTTCCCTTACTGGTATCAGAATTTGCTCTCTATCTTTGACTATTGACATTCTGAGTAGTATGTGTCTTGGAGTAGGTCTATTTGGAGTTATTCTGATTGGGGTATGCTGTGCTTCTTGGACATGTAAATTCATTTCTTTCATGAGAGTTCAGAAATTTTCAGCCTCAAATGCTCTTTCCACCCCCTTTCCCTTCTCTTCTCCTTCGGGAACTCCCAAGGCACATATGTTGTTGTGCTTTGTGTTATCCTTCAACTTCCTGAGTCCCTGCTCAATTTTTCCCATTCTTTTCTCTCTCTGTTCTTCTCTCTCTTTAATTTCAGCTGTTTAGTCTTCTGTCTCATTTATTCTTCCTTCTATCATTTCAAGTCTGTTGCTGTGTGCCTCTAATGTATTTCTGATCTCACCTATTGTGTCTTTTATTCCCACGAGCTCTGTTATTTTTCTATTCAGGCTTTAAAGCTCTTCTTGGTGCTTGCTGAGTATCTTCTTGATGTTCTTTATCTCTTTAGCCATATCGCCTTTCTTCTTCTTCTTTTTTTTTTTTTTAGGTACTGGGGCTGGGATTGAACCCAGGACCTCGTATGTGGGAAGCCAGTATGCAACCACTGAGCCACATCAGCTCCCCATATTGTCTTTCAACTCATTAATTTAATTTTGGAAATTTATATGAATCTCATTAGTTGTCTCAAATCCTGTGTCTCTTCTGGGGCTTTGATCTCTTCCTTTGCTTGGGCCATTGCTTCCTTTCTCTTAGTATGTCCTGTAATTTTTTGCTGATGTCTAGGCATCTGCTTAAGATTATGTTTACTATGATGCTCAATTTCTCTCAGAGATCTAGTGGTGGGAGACTGTACATTACTGCCCTTCTTTGTGTCTTAGTTCAACCTGTTTAGGTCTTTAGAATTGGCCCTGTTAGTTGCTTGAATCTGGGCCATGGACCAAGTGATGGGTTGCAGACTCACTCCAAGGCCTTGGGGAGGGAGGCTGTAAGGGCCAGAAAAAGCCTTATTTACTTTTAATTGCCTCACATGCACTTCCTTGGTACACCAGCTGATGGCGCTCTGCAGCAGCCTCCTCAGTCCAAAGCCTGGTCAGAGTAAGTTTGCTGCCACACCAAGAGCAACAATGTGGCAGAGCATCCTGCCTGGAGGCGAAGAGCCTCCTATTTCAAACTTTCTCAGAGGGTTTTCTCCAACCTTTGCTGGCAGCCTCCTCCCTTTTAGTGGGTAGGAAATAATTCCACTCCCCTCTGCATCCTCAAAAACTAGTCCCTGTCAGTAGGGATGGTGTTTGTGAGAATTGGATGTCTTTAGTCCTCTGCTGGCTCCCAGGCAAACAATGGTGAGGCCCCACCTAGCCTGGAAGTGCTCACGGGACATAGCAGACCAAATTGTTGGCCAAGAGTGCAATCAGCCTTAAGCTTTGTCCCTCTCTCTCCAGTTTCCTGGGGTGGTGATCCCCATGGCTCCCCTCTCTCTGTAGCCACTGGCCCGAGGCCAGAGAATTCAAAAACCCGGGGCCTCCCATATGGTAAACGGGAGCCCTACTGATTGAGCCACAGCCGCTTCCCTATAGTAAGGGTTTTTGGAGCAATGAGCAGAGGGATGCTTTTATTTGAGTGCAGTTGAGGGCAACATCTAGGAATAAAAGGTCTTTTCAACCTCAGATAACTGAAGAGCTTCAGCATAGCAAACAATAGGCTTGCTTTGGGGAATAAAAATAAAATGAAATGAATCTTTTCAGGGAAGTTATGGTGAAAATCATATAACTTCTTAAATAAAAAGATTAATGGACTCTTAGTGTAAGCAATAGGATCTGCAAAGTTACTAAAAATGCAAAACTGGAAACTATTTTAATGTTTAATATATAAGCATGACTAAATAAATAAGATAGCTACATATAGTAGACTATGATGTAGTCCTTAAAAAATATGTTTATAAAGTTTAAATAAGGTGGGGAAAATGCGTGTATGATACTATTAAGTGAAAGAACCTAAATACAATGCATAAAATACTCCCATATTTTATGAAAGATACACATAACAAAAGTTATGTAAAAACTAGAAATACTAGTTTTCTTTAGGGAGGAGAACTGGGTGATTGAGAGACAGAGGTCAGAAGGAGACTTCACTCTATACCCATTTGTACATTCTGAGCTTTGAATTACATGAATCCATTACTTGTATATTTTTTTATTTAAATAAATACCTAAAAGAACCAGGAAACATAAAAGTATATACAATATAACTCCAACTACGCAAAAAGTATACACACAAAAATATCTAGCAGGAAATACATTAAAATACCAACAGTAATTATCTCTGGAATTCAGGTTTTTCACTCCTTCCTTCTGCATTTAGGTATTTTCAAGGGTTTTTACTGTAAGCAAAGATAGTTTTAATGAAAATAAAATTTATTTGAAATTAGTTGGAAAAAACGAAATTGAAAACATTACAAATATACTTTAATCTTGTTGCTTCTCTGACTATTATAAAACTCTTTTAAAGAGTTACAACTTAAAATCAAGTCTCTTCAATTTAGTGATAAAAGTCATCCTTTGTGGGGGGCCGATGTGGCTCCAATGGTTGAGCATCCGTCTCCCATGTGGAGGGACCTGGGTTCGATCCCCGGGACCTCCTGGTAAAATTAAAAAAAAAAAAAAAAGAAAAAAATATATAGAAGGCGTGCTGGCCGCCAGTCCCCGTGCATGGGTGTGCTGCCAGGCCCCGCCTAGCCACGCTGCAAGATGATGGCGTAACAGGAGAATGACACAAGGGAGAGCCAAGACAAGATGCACCAAAAATAAAACAGGAACTGAGGTGGCGCAGGTGGCAGAAGGCCTCTCTCCCACATCGGAGGTTCCCAGGATCGAATCCTGGTGAAGACAGGAGGAGAAGGATGAGAATAGAGGGCAGGAAACAGACACAGAGAATTGCCCAGTGAATGGACACAAAACAGTAAAAATGGGGGTGGAGGGTGGAGTTAAAATGATTTTTTTAAAAAGTCATCCTTCGAAAGGATTTTAGTGAATTTATTATTAATAAATAAAATTTATACTGTGCCTTTTCTTCAAAAGTCATATGGAAAATATAGACTCTTCTTTTCATTTATAGAAAAGATAGTTTTTCACTTAAAGGATGAGGCATAGTCTGCACTGAGAGTTGCAAGTTGAATCTCACTGTGAGTGTGGTGTTCTTAGTTTAGTGTCCTTGGACAAGTACTTGAACTTCTACAAGTCAAATAATTCTCAACTATAAAACAGAGTTTGTGCTAGGTTAGGGTTCCCAAGCATTTTGGGTAATATTTAAAGAAATATTTTGGATGGCAACATCAGTTGGCCAACTTTCTGTTTTGTTAAAGAAAGTCATTAACAACAAAGACCACGACCACTAACGTCTACCGCCTAGCATCACCATTTTTGCATGAAACAAAGAAATTTAAACACAAGAAAAATAGGCAATCTTTTAAATTTTATTATTTAGTTTAATGAAAAGTCATTATAATTGTGTTTTTATCATTTTGTTGTAGATCTATAATTTGGGAATCACTGGGTTAGATGAGTGCCCTTTCAAACCTAAAATTTCATGAATCTAAATGTAGAAATATGCAGCAAACTTATTTTAAATAGTCTAAACTTTTATTCTATACATTCTTATGTGTCATTCAGTAACTATTTACTGGTATTGCTGAAATAGTGCCCCACAACAATCACTATTTCTGCTCATATGGAGTTTAAAAGACAATGAGACTTTTCGGTAATCAAATAATCATAATAGCTTTTGTTTCTGAGTATATATGGGGTTGGGCAAGTTGCTTTATACCTCACTGGACATCACAAAAAGCTTTGAGTTAGACAAAAGGAACCTCATGTTATTAAAGAAGAAAAAGACTTAATTCACATAACTGATTGGACTGGAATTCATGGATCCCTAATTCCAAACTCCATGTTCATTTCATTACACCCTGTTGCCTCTTCCAAAGTAATTTGCTTTCTTTGAATATCTTATTGTTTACAGATTGAATTACAGGATAATTCATTACAAACATTTGAGGGATACAGAAGATGTTTGAAATCCATTCTTCCCCTGCAAGAACTTGAAACTGAACAAGAAGGCAATGTACACACATGCGCGTGCTTGCGTCCACACTCACAAGAGAATTTGTTACAAGGACATAAGTAATTGTGCTGAATGAATAGTCTAAGTCATAAAGGTAGTTGGCGAATCACAGAACCAACTCAGACTTGAGTTAGATTTTAAGGGAAAGAGATGGGAGAAGATGTTTGTTTAAAGAATGGAAAGACCGTGTGAGCAAAAATTTAGAAGGGGAACAAAATGCTTATTCCAGATAGAGCGAAGAGAGCAGAAGATTGGGGTGAAGTATACACGCTGGGCTGTAGCGGCTGATACAATTGGAAAAGTAAGTTGGGGCCAAATTGTGGAATGCCTTGATGCAGGCTAAGGAAATTAAAGCATTTGTCGGCTGAGGGTCTCTAATAAGCTAAATGTCGGGGCAACTGCTGCCTTCTGGAAGGTTCGTGGAAAGAGTATGTGCACAGGAGCTAGAGGCAGAAAGAAAGAACACTAGTTATTGGAGACATAATAGAGATATGAAGAGTAAGTGGGGCAGAGGAAGAAGAAAGGAAAATTAGGAAGAAGCAAGATTACAGAACTTGGTGATGGATTTGATATTGGTTATAACGAGGGGGGGGAGAACTAAAAAAAAAAAAAAAAAAAAAATCCAAAGTTCCAAGCTGGTATATTTAGGAGAATTGTGGCAGAAACATGGACATTAGAACAAAGAGTCTGTTTTGGAGAAAATAAAAATGATTTTAGATGGGGAAGCAGATGTTGCTCAAGTGATTGGGCTTCCACCTACCACATGGGAGGCCCTGGGTTTGGTTCCCAGTGCCTCCTAAAGAGAAGACGAGCAGACACAGAGCACACAGCAAATGGACACAGAGAGCAGAGAGCGACTGTAAACAACAAGGGGGAGGGATAAATAAATAAAATAAATCTTTTAAAAAATGATTTTAGATATATGTTTTGGGAAGTAGCATGATATGACAGACTTGAATTCAAATTTTGTTTTTGCAATCTACTCACTGGGAAACCAAGGCAAGTTTCCTTACTGCTCATGTTCTCAGTTTCCTAATATATAAAGTGAGGGTGGGAAACACACTGATGGGATGGCTCAGAGGACAGAAATGAGATTTTTTTTTTTTTTTTTTTTACATTTCTCAATTAAATATAATGGATACATATAACTTTTTTTTTTTTTAATCAAACACTATGTTACTCAATATATTTGGTTAATAGTAACGCATTCATACAGTATTTGTCCTTTTGTGTCTGGCTTGCTTCATTCAACATAATGTCCTCCAGGTTCATCCATGTTGTCATATGCTTTACGACTTCATTTCTTCTTACAGCTGCATAATATTCCATCGTGTGAATAGACCACAGTTTGTTTATCCATTTGTCTGTTGTTGATGGACACCTGGGTTGTTTCCATCTTTTGGCAATGGTGAATAATGTCGCTATGAACATCGGTGTGCAGATGTCTGTTCGTGTCACTGCTCTCAGTTCTTCTGGGTATATACCCAGTAGTGGTATTGCAGGGTCACATGGCAAGTCTATATTCAACTCCCTTAGGAAGTGCCAAACAGTCCTCCACAGTGGCTGTACCATTCTGCATTCCCACCACCAATGAAGAAGTGTTCCTAAATCTCCACATCCTCTCCAACACTTGTAGTTCTCTGTCTTTTTAATAGTGACCATTCTAATAGGTGTGAAATGATAGCTCATTGTAGTTTTGATTTGCATTTCCCTAATCATGAGTGATGTTGAGCATTTCTTCATGTGTTTTTTTGCTGTTTGTATGAAATGAGATTTTTAAACACCCTGTGTAACAATAGAATACGATCAATGAAAGGAAGCTATTATTATTGTTACTATTGTTGTCTTACGATACTACAAACAAAGTTGAAAGTGATTGTTAACAACTATCATAATGATTTCGAGGGGTCAGTGAAACGACCTAGTAAGTAATGTGAGACAAGAGGCTGGAACTCAAGTGAACATTCAAGAGGGAGAATTGTTTGTTAAGAGGGGTTATTGATGCTTTAAGAAGAATTACCCCAACAAGCTTGAAGGGAGAAGCCAGGCTGAGTGCTGTTCTTGGGAAATGCCCACAGTTAGGGCTGTGAGAAGGAGGAGATGCTTGACAAGGCAAAAAAGGCTTAATCACAGAGGTAGGAAGACACTAAAGAATGCAGTCTTACAGAATTCAAGAGAAGGGTGATTTCAAGAAAGAAGCAGTGGACGTCATTTCCAAATGTTACAGAAAACTCAGCATCTCAACATGTACCATGTATTATTTAAATTTTAGAGCAATTTCAAGAATTTGGAATGATTTTTCTATTAAGACCATACAAATCTGCAAATGATTTAACATATAGGTTATTTTTCAAAAGTACATATTTATTATCTTCAAGGATAGACTATCTTGGAAATTAGAGTAATCAAACACTAATCTAACAAACAAATAAGAGTGTTTTTTAATCAGTGTATTAAAGTACCAGCCAAAGCAGTGCTGGATTATGAAGATAATCTAGGGTCATTTTAATATGCAAATAAGAACAAAAGTTATTGTAAATAGTTCTTTAATATTCAAATAGTCTTCTGACAATTTATACTTTTCATTTGTTTACTATACCCAGAGAGCAAAAAGCAAACTTTACCTATTCATTGTCCAAATTGTCACAAAATACATGATACAATTCAATTTACTGAGATTTTATTGTTGCTGAGTAAAAGAACTGAAAAATGTCAAAGACCAAGTGTCTTATCTATCCTTCAATATCTGGCTATACGTTTCAGAGATCTTACGGAGCTAAATACATCTTCTGAAATGAAAATCTGTTAACTTCAAGGAGTTGGAACTGTGACTGGTTTACACTAATGACTTGCATGTGCCTCTGAATGGGCCACGAAGGCCCAGCTGCCGCATGTACTTGACTTTGAAACCGAGGCTTTCACTGGCATAAATGATATCAGGGACTCAATTCAGCTCAACTAAAATTTATGAAGTTACTACAAGTGATTTTTTAAAAATGAGTTGGGGGAAGCGGATGTGGCTCAATTGACTGGGCTCCCATTTACCATGTGGGAGGCCCCGGGTTCGATTCCTGGGGCCTCCTGGTGAAGGCAAGCTGGCCTGAGCCACAGAGAGCTGATTGCCCACACCTGTGGAGAGCTGGTGCAGCAAGATGATGCAACAGAGGGAGACAAGCGGACACAGAAGAACGCATAGCGAATGGACACAGAGAGCAGACAGTGAGCACAAGCAGCAAGGGGGGGGGTGATAAATAAATAAAAATAAATCTTTAAAAAAAAATGAGTTGGAGGGGAGCAGATGTAGCTCAAGTGGTTGAGCGCCTGCTTCCCATGTACGAGGTCCTGGGTTCAATCCCCGGTACCTCCTAGAAAGAAAAGTTGGTTTACAAAATATAGGCAATATGAAAAGAGATTGCCAATGGGGTCCTCAAAGGAAATAAAAGGGTAAGAAAATCAGAGTTAAGTTTAAGATGATTACACCAATGCATTTGCTAAGCATTCATTTGCTAAACAAGTTTGGTTTCCCAATGACCAGCAAAGAGGAAAGCACTCCCAGAGATGAAGTTAATGCTATTGTTCATAAGATAAAAAGTTGTTTAGTAGAAGCCAAGATTCTCCTGAAGCTGTGACCAGAGGGAAATCCCTCCTGTGAGGCCTCATAGAAAAGAATCTGGTGATGGAGCATACTGGGTTGTGCATATGATAATAATGCATCTCTTAGAGTGCTAGTGGGTAGCATCCCTCTGTAGTAAGCCCAATTCAGTCAAGTCACTTCTACAAGGTCTAAATACACAGTGCGCCAATGGTCAGGTTTGACCCAAAGGGAAATTTCAGGACATGCAGCAGAATGGATAATTTGCACACCCTTCTAACAATTCTCCACTAGTATTATTTCTCAAAAATTGGTATTTTGCCGGGGACTGTAGAGCAAGAATTCAAGGCTGTCTTCTCCGCTGAGAACCTGGAGGGCAGGTATTCTGGGTTACCTATTGAGGGCAGGCTCACAGGCTGGGGCCACTGACTTTTAGGACAATTCCCTATTCCAGCTCAGCAAGGTGGGGAACTCACCTCTATAGGTAAGTCACCTCTTGACTCCTCTGAGCCCATTTTCGTAGTTTAAAATAATAATGGAAATGATTAAAAAAAATTTTTTTTTCTGGATATGTAACTCTTGTCCAGCACACTCTCCCATTTTGACTGGTTTGGACTTCACTATAATTATTTGAGGCAGGGCAGATATAATCCTCATTTTACAGACAACTGGGCCAATGAAGAAGACAAGGGCTTCTTAAAATAGTCTATAAAATCTCTCACCCACTTTGCCTTTTAGGATAACAGCTTTGATTGTATGAGCATTCACCTATCCTTTTTGGAACAGAAACTCCTAAGAGGCAGGATAATAGTTTAGGTTAGTAGAGTCTCGTGAGAGGGACTGATCACTATTATCCTGATGTTTGCCCCAGACTGTATCCTTAAACCTTCCCCATTCTGATTCTTCTTCCCCAAAGTTATGATGAAACCTGTTAAACTACAAGTTGAGAAATGTCAGTTTTTAAAGTTGTCGTGCCCAGCAGGGAAGAGACTTCGATTGAATGGCTTACAGCTTTAAAGAGCCATAAAAGACCTTTATTTTGAGGCACTCACATGCCCTCATTGTCTCTGACAACATTCATCGTAAGAAGGAAGGAAACAGCTGCCCAGAAGCTGCAGCCATCTCCATCCTCCCGCTGCCCAGGAAGGAATTCTCAGAAGTGCCCCACGCGGGGTAAGCTGCGAATATTGACATGGACCAATTCTGCTAGGCAGGCCCAGTGTCCTCGTCCTCATGGCCCCACAGCCATTACTGGGTCTTAATTAAATAGGGAATGCATTGGGTCAGCGTTACATGCTGGAGATTGGAGAGGCTTTTTAATGGCTGCAAAAACAGACATGCTTTGCAGGCCAGTTTGCAGTGTAAGCCTTGCCCAGTATTACCAACTTCGTATGGGGCCCAGAGCCAGCCAATTGGCTGTGGAAATACGAACAAGACACACCATCGCAGGTTACTATTTCTTCAACTTGTAAAAGATACAGCCTGTGTTAAGCATCTACAGTGAATGGAAGTCAAGATTTCCTGGAATAGTTTGCCTTTCCAAGTCTGATTTCTTCTTCTATTTTTTTTCCCTTCCCTTGGGGAGAAGTTTTAAAACCAAAATTGGCTGGGTAAAGTTAAAAGCTGGTCAATACCAGAATAGAGCAGCTTATCATGTTTTCCATCCTTACCCCCTGAATGGAGAGTGCATTTGGGAGAATATAAGGAGTTTCACCCCAATTTTACTATTCTCTTTGTAAACAACAGTCCTCCTCATTATTATCATTAAAGTTCTAGACACTTAAATGGCTGAAAAGCAAAAGGAAGCACACTTTGCATATATTTTATAAAGGGGAGTAAAAGCAAGGCTGGAAATGTATACTTAACTTTTAAAAATTTACTAGAGAAGTTGTGAGTTTACAAAACAATCATGCCTACTATACAGGATTCCCATACATCACCCCACCTATATTTACATGTTTAAATACATTTTACTCTTTTGAGAGAATTAATATGGTATAGACCAATGCTTCACAAATTTTCACGTGCCTACCAGTCACCTGAGGATCTTGTTAAAAGGCAGATTCCAATTCTGTGTGTCTGGGGTGAGGTCTGAGATTCTGTAGTTCCAATAGATTCCCAGGTGACAGTGGTGCTGGGTAGCAAGAGTAGAAGTCTGCCTTTATTATGCACCATTTCTACTTTTTATTTTTTCTGGGCTCCCCTCATTAGACTGTTAAAAATGGCATTTTCTTCAAAGCCTCGACTTAGAAAGATGTGCCGATATTTAGTGAGATAAACTCATGTCTACAAACTCACAGCAGATATAGAATCTCCCTTTAATTCTTTTCATAACCATTTTTTTGTACTTCATACCTATTCATTTTAAGAAGACTGAGTAATAGTTACCCAATTAGGAGTCAGAAAACAAGTGTTCCAAGTAGAGGGAACAGCATATGAAAAGGCCCAGAGCCTTCCCCACCCCACTGGGAACTCCCATTTGCCTACTGTGACCATATGTCCTAGTTGGTCCCAGACAGTCTCAGTTTATTCCCATTGTCCTAGCAAATTTATTAATGGGGCCTCTTTTATTCTCAGTGGTGTCCTACTTTGGAAAACAAATTATAGAATCACCCTACTTATAGCCCACTATGCATTTATAGTCATTTGATATTTAATACATCGCTGATCTGCATTGCTAACATTTCCACTTGTGTCTGTATCTTAGGTTCCCAATGAAATTATAACTTATTTGAGAGTAGCAAGAATTTCATGCAGTCATGATCAATAGTTACTGAGATTCCTTTAAAACAACCTTGGTTCACTGTCCATAGACAGATGCAAGTCAGATTCAAATATCTCTTAAAGTCATAAACATTACAAGTCTATAATAAATACCTGGGTATCAGTGCAGTCCTGGAAGAACATTCATCGATCTTTCCTTCCATCCATCCATCCATCCATCCATCCATCCATCCATCCATCCATCCCCCCAAAATTATTCAAAACCACTTTAATAAGTGTACAGCCAGGTCCTGTATAAGGTCCTAGAAATATGACAACAATCAAAGCACAGTCCCTGCCTCCAAGGGCTCTTGTTTATTCATCAACATAGATATGTTTAAATACAAACAAATGAATACATTTTCAGTTTCAGAGTCAGTCATCTGTTTGGAGAAATGGGAGAAGGAAATGAATATCTACTGGAATGAGCACTGATTTGGAAATTTTGGGACTGTGATTTTGGTTCAGGCTCCAAAATTATCTAAGTGTGTGCCTACAGGTAAGTAACTTCCACGCTCCGGTCCTCAATCTCCTCATTTGTATGGTGGTGAAGAATCTTGATGGTCACTAAGATTCCTTCCAGTCTTAAGATTTCATGACAGGAGTTAAGATATTTCCTTTCCTTCTCATCAAGCCTTTTAGGAAGAGAAGAATTCTCAAAGGGAATAAGATTGTGAAGACCTTTAGGGAAGAGTAATTGTAAACCAAGAGACTCCTTGTCTCCATTCCTTTTCCCACATTTTCCTTTTTTATTTTTGTTTCCTCCATCATTGGTTTTAAAGTTTATCATGATTTCCCTACTTTTTTTCTTTTTATATTTTAATTTTTTTTTTTTTTTTTTTTTTTTTTTTTTTTTTTTTTAGGAGTCACCAGGAACCGAACCTGGGACCTCCCATGTGGTAGGCGGGTGTCCAATTGCTTGAGCCACATCTGCTTCCTTAATTTTATTTTTTAAAATTACTTTTGTTTACATATACTCCACCTTCCCCCCTCCTCCTATTCCCTGGTAACCTCTAATCTACTTTCCATCTCTGTGAATTTGCTATTTCCAGTCATCTCTTATGAGTAAGATTGTACAATATTTCTTCTTATATGTCTTATTTCACTGAGCACAATGTGTTCAAGGTTCTTCCATGTTCCATCATATCTCATAACTTCATTCTTTCTTATG
>JAKSZT010054399.1:12955600-12999161 GCA_026826555.1 Tolypeutes matacus
ATGGTTCTTCCATGTTCCATCATATCTCATAACTTCATTCTTTCTTACATATATGGTGTATATGTACCACCTTTTGTTTATCTGTTCATTTCTTGATGGACACTTGGTTGTTTCACCTTTTGGCTATTGTGAACAATGGTGCTATAAACATTGGTGTACAAGTTTATAGTGAGACCCAGTTTTCACACTTTCTTTGGCTATATACCTAGGAATGGAATTGTTGAGTCATATGGTAATTCCACATTTAACTTTTAAAAAATATATTTAACTTTTTGGAGATCCGCCATATTGCTTTCCTCAGTGGCCACACTATTTTATATTCCCACCAACAATGCACACGAGTTCTAATTTCTCCCTTCTTTATTTTTAATTAAATTTGTTTTCCATGTCTTCCTCTTCAACCTCTCTCTCCACTCACATACTTCCTTCTCTGGTGTCCCCCTGCTGTACCCATTCATACTCTTGTCTTTCTTAGCTTCCCTGGGCATCTCCCAGTGCTTGGCTTGATTCCTATTCCAGCTCTTGCTACCAATTTCCATTTTTGTTCCCTCAGTATGCTCTCTTTCTCATACGCCACTCAAGCCAATTAGACACTTGCCACATGGCCTGTATGATTAATACATATTCTTTATGCTTTTTCCCAGATGGAATTTGGAGTTTTAGGAATCTTTTGTCTCCTGGAAAATCTACCTCTGTGACTTGATGTATCAAGAAGTTACCTGATGTTCTGTGTGAATGGCATATATCTCTGCAGATTTACTCATACCATCATTTGTTCAACAGCTATTTAAGAAACATCCGCTATTTGCAGCATTGTGCTAAAGTTCAAGGACAGGGAGTAAAAAGATGGGTACGATATTTCTCTTTTTGGAATTTACAATGTAAGGGGAAAGAAAGACTTGTAAACAAAAGAATGACAATGCAGTGTGTCAAATAATTGTTAGGGAAAATTTCCCTAGGGTATCAGCATTGACTTCCAAAACACAATTGTTTCTCCTCCACCACCCACTGCCAGGTGTCCCCAGCTTAGGGCCCTTTCCTTGGTGGGAAACGGGTACCATGTTCCAATTCTGCTTTGTCTAGATCAGGCTTTACAGTAGCCACAACCTAATTTGTCCATTACTGCAGGTAAGTACAGGCTTTCTACCATGAAAAGAATTAGGCTTTTGGAAAAGCAATTTATACCAATACTATCAAAGGATATATCCAAATACTTGATTTTCTGGAAAACACACAGCTAAGGGGGCTTGAAGGGGTTGTTTGCCTCAATGTTAACCTTCTACCCACCCCCTTCAAATACCCAAGACTTCCTACCTGATATTTTTATGATTCTCATCAATTAAAATTCAAAAAAGTTGTGGGTAATAATCCATTGATGCCTATTAATTTTTAAAAATTTTTATTGAAGTATATCATTCATACATAAATATACATAAACAATAGGTGTATAGTAAAAATTGTGAACTTACAAAACAAACATGCATAACATCATACAGGGCTCCCGTACATCACCCCACCACAAACACCTTGCATTGTTGCAATATGTTTGTTACAAATTATGAAAGGGTATCGTCAAAATATTACTACTAACTATAGTCCATATTTTTCATTTGGTGTATTTTTCCCCCAACCCACCTTACTATTATTATTTTTTAAATAGATTTTTATTACACAAGTTGTGAACTTACAAAACAATCATGCACATGTGTAGAATTCCCATACAACACCCCTTCACCAACACATGACACTGTGGTGGAATATTTGTTACAGATTATGAGATACTATCATCAGACTATTACCACCAACCATGGTCCATAGAGTACATCTGGCACACTTTTTCCATATCCCCTCCCCTCCATTATCAACACAGTACATCTTTGGCATTGATGCAAGAATATTTTAGTTTTGCTATTAACCACAGTCCATAGGTCACACCAAGGGTATTTTTCCCATGCTTCTCCACATTCCCACCACCCTGCAGTAGTGATGTACATCTGCTCTAGCTCACAGAAGGCCACTCTTGTGATGCCTATTAATTTTTGAGTGTTAAATTAT
Organism: Tolypeutes matacus; assembly: GCA_026826555.1. Taxonomy (NCBI): domain Eukaryota; kingdom Metazoa; phylum Chordata; class Mammalia; order Cingulata; family Chlamyphoridae; genus Tolypeutes; species Tolypeutes matacus. The sequence goes on from JAKSZT010054399.1 coordinate 12,957,656, forward strand.
TTATCAGAATACCTAGGAGAGGCCCTGGGAGAAAGGGACACAGAATTAATAATGGATAAGGATCGGGACAACTACTCTAAACATGGAGAAAGGCCGCAAAGGGTAGGCTGGTTCAGGGCTATGACCATGAGAAGATCCCAGTCAATATGTGTGTAACACAATGGGAGGAATGCCTGCAACATCAGAGTTGGGAAGAAGGTCTCCCCTACTCCTCCTGGATGACCTCATCCTTGACCAGCTCAACACATTCTCCAGGCCAGATGTCTCCTATGAATTCTAGACTCCTGTGATGTGGCAATCAGCCCGGGAGAACATCAGATCCCACCTCTATTTGATCTACTCCTATCCTCGAACCTGCTACTTCTCCCTCTCCTGATCCCAGAAATGGCACTCACCCACCAAATTTCCCAAGCCAGATAGTTGGACATTGGGCTTGACTCCTCCTTCTCTCGCCTTCACCATGCTTCAGCACACACCCAGTTCTGTGAGGCTACCTCCTCACTAGCATTCCAACCTGCCCATTTCTGTCCAATCCTGTTGCTGAACCTTAGTTCTGGCCATTGCCATCTCAAGACTGAACAACCTAGACTACTAACTGGATTCCTCATATAAAGTCTTTTAAAAGAATATTTCATTAGAGAATTTGTGAGTTTCCCACAAGGTCTTTTTACAAACCATTCTCTGCTCTGCGGCTAGAGTGATCTTTCTATTTGATCTGATCCGCTGTGTTTAACATTCCATTCTCCTCAGAATAAAGTCCAAAGTAGTCAGTGTGCCATACAAGGACTTTCTTGATTGGAACCCAGCCTTCAGGCTGACTCTTGGCACGTCCTCATCCATCACCCGAAAATTCTGGCTATATGAAAGAGTTCCCTGAACATATGCTTTCTCTACCTCTGGGCTTCTGCATGTCGTTAGGCTTGGCTAACTTCTATTTATCCTTCTAGTCTTGGCCTAGGCATCATGTCCTAAAGGAAGCTCCTATCCCTCCTCCCCCACAAGACTGGGTTGGACATTTCCCTTATGTGCATACACAGCACCTGGGCTTACCTCTACCAACACTTAGCACCCCATTGAATGAGTGCAAGAGCTTTGTCCCTTGTGATATTTCCAGTCAGAAGGACAGTAGGCTCTCAAGTATTTGACAGAAAAAGGAGAGAGGAAGGGAAAGGGAGTTTTCTGAGAGGGAGATGAAATGTCTTCAAAACATCCTTGCCTAGCATTAAATAAAGCATGTATTTTTGTTAGTTTCCAAACTAATCAAGATTGTGTTTTCATAATTCACAATGTTAATTCTGTGCTTTAACATTGTTTTAAGTCAGTATCTGCACATAGCCGTGAATAAAGCATGTGTTTTAGTTAATTTTGAAACTAATAAAGATATTGTTTTCACAGTTAAAAAAAATACTTGCCTATTAATTAATTTTTTACTAAATTCTACCCCCGACACACACACACTTTTCTCCCCTGCTAGTAAAGACCATAATATGTGGTTTAAAAATACTTTTATTATTTTGCATTTTCTTATTTTAGAAATATATGGCTAGGGTGACTTTCCTCGTGATGAAATCAGACTGATTATGCAGGTGACAAGGGATTGTCTAGTGGTTCAATAATTAATGTGGCTAGAAGTCATTCCTTTGAGGAAAAAAAAACAAGCCCCAAATCCACCATCATGAACCATGTACCTTAGTGATTAAGAGATTAGCTTTGGTCTCTGAGACCAAGTCTTGCCTCTGCTATTTGCTATGACCTTGGATATATTATTTAACCTCTTTAATCCTTAGTTTCCTTATCCGTAAATTGGTGATCACAATAGTATTTACCTTATAAGGTTTTGAAAGATTAGTTAAGGCAAATAAATTAGCCCATTGTCTGGAACATAGTGTCAAAAATGTTGGTTATTATAATCAATGGCTGTAGAATGACTCTGGACTGCTCTTGATTTCAACATGCATGCATCTTTCTTTCTCTTTGCTTCTTACAATTTCACAACACAGAATCAGATTCTGGATTGGTGGGCCCCCACCACCTTTCTCCTTTTGTCTCCATGTCTTCCTTCTCAACTCCCATCCGACCTTGCTTTTCCTGCTCCACAGCAATTGTTTTCCCCTCTTCCATTACCAACTTGTGTTGTTTTTACTGAGCCAGGAATTATTCTGCATTATCTTGAAATCTTTGGAGTTCTTAGGAGAGACATCATCCCAATTTTGTTCTAGCTTGAGAAAAGGTTTGTGACATTACCACATTCATTTGTGGGTGTTTTATCTAATCGTGAACTGTCAGGTACAAGTTATCACTAGGAACTGTTACAATTAATCAATAAATATTTCTTATATTATACACCTCACAGTCACATCAGTGTGTGTTCAGCACTCTGGTCTATGTTTAAACTACGATTATTTTGCATTTTCTTATTTTATGCAGCTTAATATCATCCTGATTAATAAGGAATTTTACACCTGGAAATTGGGTGCTATAAGTAATAAAATTCAATTGTGTCATTGGCTTAGTGGCAAGGATAAGGTAAGTGGGTGGTGATGAAATCAGTATTGTTGGTTGGAAAGTTGGTGACCCTTGTTATGCAGTAGTAAAACATTTGATCAAAATCTCCTACCTGCTGAATCACATAAAGTAAACAACATGCAAACTGAGGGTGTAGCTAGGGGAAAAAATGGAGGCAAATATTAGTATTTTGTATTGGTTGCTTCTTGTGGCTTTTAGCCAAGTATTATGATTAAGATATGAACTCAGACTGGAGCTATCCCACTTGCAAGCAGAGATGGAAGGGAACAGAGCTTTGCTAAGGGATAGTCTCTGCCGCAATCTGCAATCTAAATGGACTATGGGCCCTGTAATTGGGAATCTTGCAAGGTTGAATAATCCAACTACTTTTCCCAGACTCAAGCAGAATTAAGTGACTGCAAGCCAACCCAGCCTTGGCAGAAGATAAGAATGTGGCTTTAAGCCCTTTTCACGATTTTCCCCAAGACAGACAATGAAAACAAGCCCAGCCACAGAGAACAGATTAAGGGTGTTGCTGTACTACCCAACTTTTCATTTGTTTGTTTCAAGTAGTTTCAAGGTAGCCAGTATTAGTTTGAGAGGGAAGTATTGGGCAGTGTGTAAAGTGCTATTGAGAAATATCAGACCCCTCAGGCTTAAAAAGTGTTTGTAGGTACAGTTTAAGCCTGTGATGACTCACACTTGGGACTGATTGGAAGCAAACAAGTTGGAAGCTTACTATGTTTTGGATAGAAACTTCAAGCTTGATCTGCAAAAACCTCTGACGAATCAACTCTCAAAAGAATCCATGGGTCCCTGAACCTGTATAAGCAAGAAGTTGGTTGTGAAAACTTTGCAGCTCCAAAGATCCTATCATCTAATGCCCATGACTTAGATGTACCTGCAGAGGAAAATGGATAAGGAAGAACCTTCTAGAGGGTAAAGCCAGAGGTCATGGGGTACGATGGACAAGGGAGCTCGTCCAAGGAAGCAGCTGCCAAGAAAGCCAGTCAGGAAATGCACTCCACTACCAGGGAAGGGAGTCTGCCATTTCTACCCAGTAGGAATTGTTAATTGCTATGAACAAAATGCCTGTGCTGTTTTCCTTTCCCTCCATTTCCTGATAGGAGTTTTTACTGTGGTTATTCTGCTCCTATTCTAACACTTATATTGCATATAAATGCAGATAACTTATTTCTTTTTATTTTTATAAATTACCAGACCAGGAATGATAGAGATGGACACAATGGAGAAGACTAGACATAAATCCTCGACTTTGAGATACAATAACTAGATAAAACTTTGGAGTTGTCCCCTTTGCAGAGGGAAATACAAGGGTGTATGTATGGAAAGAGTGTGCATGGATATTTGGGAAGCTAAAAGGGAAGACTATAGCAAAAACTGCTAGCTGCCTTCCATAATCTACAAAATCTACTGCTTCTTTAATAAAAGAATCCTAATTTTTAAGTAGGCACATTGCTGCCCAGCTAAAAATCTGTATTTCCCTAACTCCTTGCTCTTAGGTATGGGCAGGTAATTGCATTCAGGCCGATGAGATGAAAGCAAATGTGTTATATGGAACTGACCTGGAAACACTCACCCATCTTCCTGGACAAAAGAGATGGAGCTAAGCTGAAGGAGGTAGATATGGTGGAATTAGGGCAGAAAGAAGGGTACTAAATTGTCCAGAACAGCTATTTACAGTGTTTTGTTTTTTTTTTAATTATTGATTTATATTTATAATTATACCATAATGTAAGACTATTAGCGTCTTTACGGCAATTTTTGTTGCAAATATTTCTCCATCTTGGGCATGAGTTCCAGAACATAGATATAAACAGAATTCACAGCAACAGGTCATTTAGTGGGACTTTTGTTGTTGTCTCCGAGTTGTGGGCCCCACAGCTGAGGGTTATTGACTTTAATTTCCCCACATTAATTCTTTTTTCTTTCTTTTTTTTTTTCCTTTAGATTTGTTACTTTTCCACATTAATTCTTAAGGGAGCTGCTAGGCAGTCATGCAAGCCTTGCCAAGAGGCCTCCAAACCGGCTGTGCAGCCACCTACCTCTACCCGAGCTGGCCTATATAAGCAGGACAGATAGGCACACGGGGAGGGGGACTTCCTGGAGCAGATTCTTAATTCACAGACGTAAGGGGGTGGTGCAGAAAACTTCTGGAGATTCAAGAATGTGGATGGCAGAAACACCCTATCCTTATTCCCCTAGAGATCACGGGTATTTACATATCACATACAATCGTTGCAGGTATCTCAAACCAACATTTATTCAAGACTGTTAGAACGTGTTATATGGTGTTCTAATAAATAAGCATACATTACTAGAGCAAAAGGTTTGAAAATGGTTTTGCTAACCGCATTTCAATATAATTGCCTTCCTTTGTAAAATCCTGTATATTTTATTTTGTAAGTTTAAAAACATTACTCTGAGAAGGAGACCATAAGCTGCTCCAGACTGTCAAAGGAATCGTGCTCTGGGGAAGCGGGTGGTTCCAGGGCTTCCCCTACCCCAACTCGGCCAGAGTGGAGCCTGAGCCTGACCTAAAAGTGGAGGATTGCTGCCCCCGCCTTCCCCGGGTGCTTGCTGAGGAGCAGGCACCTGTCGACCAGCCCAGGTGCTGCCTCTGGTTCAGAGAACCCGGAGGGCCCCTGGGAGATGCCGACCTTTGCCCCCAGGTGTCCAGGAGCCTGTTTGAGCACAGAGACTGGTCCCCGCTTTGCATCTAGAGATTCTGACTGCAAATCCTGGCTGGCGCCATCCACGCCGGCAGGATGAACAGGGTGAAACGCAAAGCAGGCAGAGAGGAGCCTCTCCCATTCTCCCCGTTGGGCAGGGAAAGGAGTGGATGTAGGAATCTACTCTGGGCCAAGTGGGCGCGGCAGAAGGACCAGTTTTTGCTGGTCCTGCCCCCGCCCTCCACCTCGTGAACACGCAGCTGGGTGGGGGCCCGGGAGCAGGCGTGAGAAGAGGTGGCCGCGAGCGCCCCCTGTACAGGCCCATAGTGCAATGGTGAGGACCCTGCAGTCTCCCCAAGAATCCGCAGAGCTGGACCCTCCAGGAGGAAGGGCATTCCGCCGGGGGAACAAAGAATTGTACTTTTCCTCTGTCCTCTTCAGGTTCCTTCCTTCCAACCCCAGAAGGGAGGGAAGGAGCAGGAGGGGGGAAAAAAGAAGGGAAGGCAATCCAGGAGTGAAAGAGCACTCCTTGCCAGACCCACCCTGGGGCCCAAGCTGGGCCCAAGCTATTTGATTTTGCCTGGTTGAACTGTGTAATACCTGCAATGGAATCTTTTTTTTTTTTTGGAGGTACCAGAGGCACCGGAACCGAATCCGGGACCCCCCATGTGGGACGCAGGCGCTCAACTGCTTGAGCCACATCTGCTCCCTGAACTGGAATCTTAACCGCCAGAACGAGGCAGTTCTTAAAAAGGAGTGAGCACACAATGAGATAGCACTTCACACCCATTCCCATGGCTATGATTAAACACAGAAAATAACAGACCGCAGAGAAATAAGAATCCTCGGGCATTGCCTGTGGACATCTAAAATGGCGCAGCGCCTGTGGAAAACAGTTTGGTGGTTTCTCAAAAAGCTGAACATAGAATTACCATAGGACCTGGCAACTCCACTTCTACTTATATATCCAAAAGAATTGAAAGCAGGACTCGAATACTTAAACACCAACGTTCATAGCAGCATTGTTCACGAGAGTCCAAGAGTGGAACGACTCAAATGTCCATCAACAGATGAACAATGTGTGGTATGTACCTGCAATGGAATACTATTCAGCCATGAAGAGGAACCAAGTTCTGATACATGCGACAACATGGATAAACCTTGAAAAGATTATGCTGTGTGAAAGAAGCCGGACACGAAAGGTCAAATATTATATAATTCCACTTATATGAAACATCTAGAATAAGCAAATTCAGAGAGACAGAAAGTAGATTAGAGGTTACAGGGAAGAAGGGGGAATGCGAAGTTACAGCTTAACGGGTACGAAGTTTTTGTTTGGGGTGATGAAAAAGTTTTGGCAATGGATGACGGTGATGGTGACAGCACTGTGAAAGTAATTCGTACCACTGAGCTGTACACTTAAAAGCAGGTAAATGGGAAATTTTGTGGTGTATGGTATAGATAAATGTTACCACAGTAAACAATACATTTAAACAAAACAAAACCCAGAGTGAGAAAAGAGCTACATGGTCAACCCAAGGAATCAGGAAAGGATGGGAAAGGGAGATTTGAAAGCAGAGACAGAAAGAAAGCCAATTTTCATGTTAGTTGACAGCACAATTTAGACTATTCTTTGTGCTTTTTTTTTTTTTTTTTTTTTTAACACAACTCACTTTTTACCACATATCTTAGTCACATATATTTCCTGGTTTCATTAAAAACAAAACAAAAACAAAAAACACCCCATCATGTAGCTCTTTAATCCGGCTAGAGTTATTTTGCCATGCTGCGAGAGGGGCAACCTTTTTACCCTGCGCTCAGGATCCCCTGCAGGCCTACCTGGAAGATTTGCTTGTACAGCTCTGGCCCTTCATCTTTAGGTTTGTAGGGCTGATCTTGCTCAGGTTTCAGGAGACTACTGCTCAGGCCCTGAAGGATGAGAGGGAAGGAGAGCACGTGAGACCTGTGAGAGACGCATGGCGTTCATCTCCGTATCCAGAGCTCGAGGGAACACCTTGCTGGCACAGGATGTGAGCCAGTGCCTCCTGGCTTTGGGCCACGCAGGCTGGACCGCGGCAGGAGTCCCTTAGCTGGTGAGGCAGATGACCAAGGGTAGCCCGGATTTGCTGACAGCTCTTGGAGGGTCTGACACAGCTTTCCGTTGCTGCCACTTCTCTCCCCATGGCTCTACAGCGCCACGTCCTCTCGCCATCCACTCTATCTGTATCAGCCCCAGTTCCTTCCCCATCCATCCACAGTCTACCTTCCAATCTTACTCTTTCTGCCTGTCTTCCAGGCCCATAACTTTTTTCTTTCATTATTCTTTCGTGTTCCCTCTCCATCTTAAATCTAAAATTTTTTCCTTCTTTTCCTTTTGCTCATCAAGTGCCTTCTCCATTTTTTTTTCCTCCATTACCTGTTCTTTTTTTTTTTAACTCAAAATTCAAGGGGTGCTGAGAATTTCTTCTCACTTTAAACCAACTCTACAAATTCATTTTTAATTCCGTATTTTAAATTTTTATTATGTACTACTTCGTACATAGAGAGCATATGGAATAACGTGATCTCCCTTGTGATAGAAACCCGGAAGAAATAGAACATACCATCTTCCTCTCTGCCCCCACAGGCTACCACTGCCTTGAATTTTCCTACATAGTCATTTTTGCAGGAGGTTATATTCCAGGAATATTTTGTGTCTCTATGATGGGAAGAAGCAGCCAGGAGCAAAAGGCCCCTTTCTTTTACTCACAAAGTGTATGCCTTGGACCTAGGCCCAGTGCAGTTCCTGAAGTTCTTACCATTAGAATCAGATCATGAAGGTCCTTTTTTAAAAGTCATGGTGGTATTGTGATGATGTTCTTTCGTCATCTGTAACAAATGTGTCACAACAATGTAAGGTGTTGGTGGTGGGGAGATGTATGGGAATCCTGTATGGTATGCCTGACAGTTTTGTAAACTCACAGCTTAGTAGGAAAAAAAATTATGATGGTTATATAAATGGCCTAATATATTAGCACCTATTGACATCATAGGAAGGACTTTAATCTTAAGAACTACTCATAAAGATGAAAATAGGATGGGAGATCCCTGATTTGGCAACTTTTCATGTACAAAAGACCTGGGGGTGGGGAGAGTTAGTTAACGACAGGGTTTATATAAACCGAAGGTGTTAAGTGGCTTTGAAAAAGACAGTCATAGAAAGTATTACTAAACGTGTTGAGTTCCAAACACAGGAAATACTAGCAATGCCATGTTCATACGATAGCCAGAATGGTCTCCTCAACTGTAATTAAATGACCAAAGTAATACTTGTTTAAGGTCCAGACTTTAAAAACACACAGCAGAGGTGAGAATGGTGAGTCATCGGTGATCTCATCAGTCCAGATAACCACTTGTAACATTTTTGGGGAAATAGTACTCATGTATATTTGTCAAATAGGAGCTAAAAAAAATGAAGAGGGAGCACACACAGATGTGTAAAGAGGAAGCCACTAGAATGGAACTTCAATGCATGGAGGGTTGTCAGGCGAGGAAGAGTGTCCAATTATTTTGTGCACCTTTAGAAGGACTATGAAAACCAGAGATCTACAAACAGGATGCCAGAAGGGGAGGGGAGGCTCTTAAATTAAATGTATGGTTTTGCCTAGGGCCATTTTCCTAACTGGTCTCCTCACTTTTTATAAGATTTTTCCTTCATCCCAATCCTATAATATAGTCTTTGGGTTTCCTCCTAAGTCACAGACTGAATCTTGTCACTGTTCTCCGGAAAAACAGGCAGAGACTTCATTCTCTTCAGTGTAAAGATCCAGTTTCTTCTTTTTTTTTTAAAGATTTATTTTTCAAATTTATTTATCTCTCCCCCACCCCCATGGCTCCCTCATCTGTCTGCTTGCTGTGTCTGCTTGTCTTCTCTAGGAGGTACCGGAACCGAACCTGGGACCTCCCACATGGGAGGCAAGTGCCCAACCACCTGAGCCACATCCTTTCCCAGCTTCTTAGTCTGCCATTCAACAGGCTGAGAACATTCAACTCTTCCATGACCTGGAGTCACATTTCAATCAGAGCAGCCTACTCTCCTTCGCTCTGCAGAGCAGGCATTTCACGGCTCACAAACTTCTTTTTTTTTTTTTTTACCGGGAGGTACTGGGGATCGAACCCCGGTCTCTCCATATGGTAGACGGACGCCGAACCTCTTGAGCCACATCCGTTTCCCCACAAACTTCTTGCATCGAATTCAGATGCTACTGCCTCTGTGGAGCCTTCTTTTCAGATCCTGTAGCTCCATTGGTCACTCTGAGCAGGCTGTCTTGGATAAAGGTAATTGGATTACTTATCCTTCTCGACGTTAAGCTCCTTGAGGTCAGGCACTCCACATATTGTTTTGGAAGCCTCTCACCTCCATCACAGAACAGACACTTTGAAAAAAAAACGTTGGCTGATTTGACTGCCAATTGCAAAGACAATGTCTATAGGAAACACATAAACTGTGCATTTCGTTGACTCTTCTCTTCCTTCCGCCCCTTTTAGTCAAATCCAATTTAGCTCATGAACAAGGCTTTAGAATTATTGACTTGCTGAGCAAGACATTTGGTGCCAGTACTGAAGCCATTGAAGCTTTGTCTCCCAAAGGATTTCCTTCCCTCCCTTGAGAGCATGTAAATTATTTTATCTGATTATAAAGTGTCAGAAAAACACATATTCAAGCTTCAGTGGTCAATTCTGTAGTTTACCTTCAGCAGATGCTCTTAATTTCAGACTGGTTTATTGTGCCACCTGGCACTCACCTTTAATTTTCCAGACTACTGGTTGTTGCTGACACTCTTCTCTCAGTGAAAGTTGACTCAAACCAGCCTTCCAAGAGCGCTGAATAAGAACTGGCGGTAACCTCTTCCATCCTTGAGCTGGGCTGTGTGCCAGCATTCGGGAGAGTTCAGTTTGGGGAATTCCATGGGCAATAACAAGGGATCATACCAAGGTGGGGTTTGTGTGTTCAGAGGAGAGGGAATTTTATCCCAATTCTATTGTTGTAGTCATCAGTCTATGTTGCAATTTATAAGTTTACATGTGTGACTACTCAACTGGATGGACCAGACACACAGAAGACACCAGAAGCAAGTAATTTGAATTGACTTGCTATTAAGAGGGCAGTTGGGACTGGGGAGGAAAGAAAGCTATGAGAAGGGGCAACCCTGGGACTCAGACCAGATAAAAGCCTGGGCACATGTGAATTTGTCCTAAAATTAAATTGAATAGGATGAAACCATGCAACAAATTTAAGTCGCCTATAGATTGTATCCCAATCTTGCTTTGAATTGTAGAAAAAATAGTTCTCTTCACTTTAAATGGCTGCCTGACCTGGTCGCACTGAAGTGGGAAAGATGCAGAGTAGAGCAAGGAGAGGCCTCTGAAGCCAGTGGGTCTCTTTAAAGAAGTACTCTTAGATCTTTTTCCAGTTGGAAGCAGACACCATCCAAGTAACCCAAGCCATCTGTCCTGGGGCTTCCTAGCAACATTTGCTTTCCTTCCCTCTAATGAGCAAGAGCCCAAGACTTTTCATCAGGAATGGAGTGAAAACTGTTTTTTTTTTCTCAGGCCTTTTTACAAGACCTTAAAAAAAAAATTAGAGAACTTGTAGGATTACAGAAAAATCATGCATCAAATACAGAGTTCCCATATAAACAGAATCTTTTAATTTGCCTCTATGTGGCTGGCCATTGTCATCTTAAAACAAACAAACAAACAAACAAGAAAACACCATCCCAGAATCCGCAGGATTGGGGAATGAACTATGGACTAGAGTAGACTTACTGGTATTCTACTATAGACTTATTGTGATTCTAACAATGGAAGAAATTATATCATTGATGTGGAAACAGTGGCCACTGGAGGTGCTAAAGTCAGGGAGGGGAGAAAAAGACGTGCAATATGGGGGCATTTTCCAGATTTGGAATTGAGCTGAGTGACATTGCAATGACAGATACAGGCCATTATATATCCTGCCATAACCTATAGAACTGAGTGGGAGAGAGTGTAAACTACAATGTAAACTATAATCCATCCTTTGTGGCAAAGCTCCAAAATGTGTTCATCAATTGCAATGAATGTACCACACTAATGAAAGTTGTTAATATGGGGAAAAGTGGGAGGTGTGGGGAGTGGGGCATATGGGAAACCCTTATGTATTTTTATGTAACATTTTATGTAATCTAAGTATCTCTTAATGAATAAAAAATATATTAAAATATATATATACAATTAAAAAAAAAAATTAAGTCAATACCCTAGCAATAGTCAGCTCAGAACCCTGGTAGCAGAAAGAAACTGGATATGGCCTAGAAGCAAGGGGGCTGGAAGAGGAAGGCTGTGTAGGGAGAGGGAAGTGAGTGGGAGGAAGCTGTGGCTTAGCCCTAGCTGAGAGGAGTGCCTCGCAGAGGCGTGGTCAAGGTCAAGGGAGAGCCTCCTGGGATGGGAAAGGTAAAGTGGCCCCTGGGGTGGGGGAGGGACTGAGCCTGCAGCAAAGCCCGACTAACCCGCAGAGCCAGCTGGGAATCCTGGACATCACATGTGGCTCAGCTGCGACACGTCCAGGGCTAATCATTCCTGAACAAGCCTAATTGTAATGGGCATGGCCGAGATAGGCGTAACAGCCCAGGTCCTTTCCTGCGTGTGGACCCAAGGAGAGAAAAATTGTTTAGCTGGTTGCAGAAAGATTCCCACCCCACCCCATTAAAAAAAAAAAAAAAAAAAAAGACATAAATTCTGAAGCATGGACTAGCTATATAATCAGTGGTTACCAGAAGTCTAAAATATCAACCATCGAACCAATGGTTTCTATCAACCGTACAAAGTTTGATGCCAAAGCCGTGGAGTAAGGGCAGCAACAGCCTTTAAATGTGGAAAATGCTGGTAACACAAGAAGAAAGAACTGGCAAGACTGAAAGCGGTTAGTCTTAAACCACAAACACCAGAAACAAGTCAGCGTCCCATTTGTCACCATTTCACCACTAACTTTGCTAAATAGCACTCATTGACCGTGGGCCCCAGGGGGGGCAGCTGCAGTCCTCCGCAAACACTATTTTATTGTGGTGGTATCCCACCCTAGAGGGCAGCTGGAAGCAGTTTGTCAGAGAAAATTCAAGGAAGGGAATCCATGCCTACTCTGGGCTTATGTTACACACTACTGAAGTACTTGGAAAACACAAGTTTTTTTTTTTTTTTTTTTTTTTTTGATAGGAGTAAAGGTTGGCTGGAGAGAGAAAAGGAAAAAAGCAACACTTGAGTTTGAAAAAGCAAATGATACTCTCTTAGAATAGTGCAGAGAGAGATGACTTGATAATTTTTCTCATTTTTTTCTGTACTACATCATACTGCAACAGGTTGACTCAAGTCTATAAGAGGATGTTGTATATTACAATTGTACCCCACATATGGACAAGACATTCTCTTTTCTGAGTCTAAGATGAGCCCCTGAGTTTCCTCTTCATAAATGAGATGCCTACCTTTCTCCCTCATCTGAATGCATGTTACTTGGAAAAACTTCATTACTTATTGATTTGGATGATATCAAATGGGTTGAAACAAAGAAAACTCCCAATTCTTTGGAAACCCTTTGTTCATTGGAATGCTTAACTTGTCTCTCACTTCATCCCAAATATTTGCACAAGGCAGCTCAGTGCCATGGAAGTAGCATTTGGAGATCCTATGGCATTTTATGGAAAATAACATTTCTTAAATTACAAAAATAAAAAGTTATAAATATAAACTTAATAAAAGCATGTATATATACTAGTTAATGTGTGAAGAGTATGAGGATGAGAAATATCATTAATTTAAAGCCTCCATAGTGTCAGGTATTTTTTGAAATTATACTACTTAAAGAGTGGAGTGGAGTCTCAGGATAACCCATTCAAAATCACTCAAGATAATCAGCATCCATCACATAAAAGCTTCTGGTCTTTTAATGGGACATTAGTTGCCAAGATGCTGTGATTGAAGAATCTAAGCCGTTTGTTATCAGAATGAAATCTAATTTTATGATACATTGGAATTTTAACCTCTAAAAAATTGGATTAATGTTGGTTGGAGGTTAATGCTTCAGAACTCTTTTGGGGATTATGTTGGCGATAGATTTCCTGTCACGTTTCTTCTGTAAAGTTGCCATTTTAGCAAATCCGAAGTTGTAGACAGTACATTAATACAGTTCAGCGCTGCTTGGTAATCTGCTCAATTTGTTTCCAATTCTGACACGAGTGGAGGCACTTTGAAAAAGCACGGAGACATTCACCATCAATAAGGACAGGTTGCTTCTGAGCGAAAGCGTTGGGAGGGTAAATCCAACCATATAAACTCCTTCATGCCACACGAAGATACCCTTAAATCATTTTATTGGAATTATAAAGGAAGTAGGCAGTGCACTCAAACAGGATAACTAAAATAATTCCATAAATATCTCTTTTTAGCCCCCAGGTTCATTAATATTGAGTTAACTGAAACCAGACCAGTTAAGGAGGCATAAAGAGCCAATAGCTTGATTTCTATTTATTTCCGCAAGGACTGGTTAGAGCTGAAAACTCAGATTTTGGTACTACCAGGTTGTGTCAGGGAGATGATATGTATGTGCCTAAACTAATGCCTTAGAATTTCCCTAGAAGATTAAATGTCTAGGAACCAGGCTTAAGCCTTGCTCAGGCACCTCCAGACCCGGTTGCTGCCCTGCTCTAAAATGGGGGTGGGGGGGTGGGGTGCTGAGTTAAAGGACTCCAGCTTGCTGCCCTCTGCTTCTATTTGAATGCAGCCAGGACTGGAGGTGGGAGGGGAGTGAGATCTATCAAGTGAGGTCTCCTGGCTCCTCCCCTGCGGGGTTGCGGTGACTTGGCTGTGCATCCCCCTGAGACCCCCCCGACTGAACAGCTGCCTTTTCCAGGTTCTTCTGATAACCGCTCTCTTCCTGGCCTCTTCAGGTGCCAGTGGCTCCCCACTGTTGCAGCCCCAGGAGACTGCACTTTGTCTTGTCACTTTCCCTAATTCTGCCCGCACCTCCATAAATTGTCTCTTTATTAAACTCTCCTCAATTACTCGGTTTGGCCATGCCATCTGTCTGCCACCTGGACCCTGACTGAGTCGTGCTCAGTCAGTAGTGTTTACATAGTAGGGCATTCATTAAAGGCCTATTTCGCTCAATTAGGTGGAGTGGGCCAGCTGTTTTGCTCTTTTCATTCCAAGGCTGCTGAGGCTAGGGTGACCAGTTGTTGCAATTTGCCAGGCTCTGAGGGAGGTTCCCAGGACACGGGACTTTGAGTTTTAAAACTGGGACAATTCCAGACCAACCAGAAAGAGTTGATCATCCTAGAATTGATCTCTCTTTTTAACTGGTTTTTGAAGAACATTAACTTTTCTTTTATTTTTTTAAAGATTTATTTTATATACTTATTTAATCCTCCCCTTCCCATTTGTGCTCGCTGTCTGCTCTCTGTGTCTGTTCGTTGTTTATTCGTCTTCTTTTTAGGAGGCACCGGGAACGAAACCCAGGATGCCCCATGTGGGAGGGAGGCGCCTGATGGCTTGAGCCACCTCCGCCCCCTGCTTGTTGTGTCTCTCATTGTTTCCTTGCTGTGACCGAGCGGATGCAACATTAGCTTATCTTTTAAAAGACTTCTTATCATATTTAAGCTACAGCTGTTTTCTCCAACAATAAGAGTATTTCCCACCTAAGATCTGTGTCTGAAACTCTTAAGGCCAATTGGTGTATAGTGAACAGAGCAGGCATCGAAGTGTCTGTTCAGCTCTGCTCACTCTCCAGGGAAAATCACCCGAGGAACAGTTAAGCCAGCAAGCAGTGAAGTACAAGTGCCCTTAGGTAGTTTTGAATGAGCATCATGGCAAAGTACAACACAGGGGAAAATGGGGCAGCTCGACTATTGTTTTTCATTTAAAAAACACTTTTAGACGTTGTAAACGACAGTTTCTTGTTTCCCTGTCCTTCCTGTGTGCTATCCTGAGTACATAAGAAGGTATTTATGTACTATGAAGAACATATTTTATTGCCTTGTGTTACTTATTCCATTTATTGGTGTATTTTAATTCCTATGAGACAGAACGGTTGGAAAAGAAAAGCAGTAGTCCCAAATAAAGTTAACATTTTGAGAAGAAATCTTTATGTTGGGTTAATAGATGGAGTATAGTTTTATTATTTCCATTAGAAATATGGTTAGTAAATGGTGATATTAACAGCTATCACACTGCTTTAGTAAATAGGCTATCAGGGAGGGAGAAATTTAATTGGGTTAGAAATCTACAATGATCTGAATGCTTTTCAATTCAAGATATTATTTTCCAGTAGGAGAGCTCTTGACTATTCACCACAGGAAACCAGGATTTCAAATTTGCCTCCCTTTACCCCTGCCATTTAATATCCATTTCTCTTGATCTGCTTCTGCACACTCTCTCCCCTTCAAATCAGTGTTGTCTTCTTCTAGTTGGACAAGTTATCTAAAAACATATTGGTAGAGGGAGGCGGCTGTGGCTCAATCAGTGGGGCTCCCGTTTGCCATGTGGGCGGCCCCGGGTTCGGTTCCCGGGGCCTCCTGGTGAGGGCGGGCCCGCCCCCGCCCCCGCCCCCGCCCCGCCCCGCCCGCACGGCGTGGTTGGCTGACCCGGCGAGCGCAGGCAGCAAGGGGGGGATAAATGAATAAATAAATAAAAATCTTTAAAAAAAAAAAAAAAAAAAAAAACATATTGGTAGTGTTGGTTGTAGCAATTAAGTTAGAATTTAAGAATTTTATCTCAGGTACCTCAGGATAGCTCCCTTTGCTATTATCTTTACATTTTCCGAGGGCAAAGAAAATGTTATTCACCAAAATGGCTATTACTGATGTTACTCATAGTATTTTCCAATGATGAAATACTATAAAGGACATATAAACAATATTGTAATATTTTGGGTAATCTAAGCACCTCTTAAAATATATTTATATATATATATATATAAATAATATATATAAATAACATTTTTGTAAGCAAATGCACATATATGCATATATATTTATATATCATTTTGCAAATGTTGGTATGTATTGTGAAAATTTTGATTTTTACCCACAATAAAAAAAAAAAAAAGGATATATAAACAATATTGACCTAAGTGTATTCAATTTTGCTCATTTTAACAAATATTTACTACTATGTGTAAGAGGGTAATAGAAAATAGAGGGACTAATTCAAACATCACACTATCGGAAAGAGAAAATATCAGTAGCCATTCATTTGGTGGGGTTTAAAAAAATTATATGACATATGTTGAGAGATTTTTTTCAGACTGAATTTTCAAGACTAGACTCCTCTTTTGTTATATTTGTGATAATTGTTATAATTTGACTCCATGTTTACAAGTGACTTATTTTTTTTTTTCTTCCAGAGAAATGTGAGGACATGAAATAAGGTCCTAGAGTAACTCAGTACCTTCTCCCTAGGTTTCATAGCTGGCCCCATACTTTGTAAGCCTAATTTATGATACTTATGATTGCTAATGCAATAGAATTTACGTTTAATGGACTTATTAATTAGCAGGTCATAACCCAGAGTTGCTATAACCATTGAAATGGACTGCAGAGTACGGCAGAAGAAGGGTCTGTGACTTTGGTTGAACAAAGTGGGGAGAATCTGGCCCAAATTTCAGTTTTTGTTGGGGATAGAGACACTCATCTTTGCCTGTAATGGCAATACAAGTTACATTGGGGAAAGTGGCAAAAGATCTTCGAAAGGAAAATTCTGGTGACCATTTCCAGAAAAGCTTGTGCTCTTAAAATGATCAAGAGTCTACCCACTGCAGATGGGTGGGTTATCTGATCTCTAAGGGCCTCATCCTGGGGAACAATGATCTACTTGGAGGCGTATCAGCTCCAAATCACCCACCCCCATAAAAAGTTCTTTTGCCTTTGTTTTCTTCATTGTAACTTTATTCCTGTGGCTCCTGAAGGAGTTTTAATCTTCATGAAATGAACCATTACTTCACAAGCTAGCAAAGTCCAATATCTTATTGATTAACGTGATTAGTAGGCCTGGAGTGGGGGTCAAGACAAGTGTATCAGTGGGGAGGGGACCCCATGAGATGGATGAGAAGTACTTCAAGAGGAGGTCAGATGAAGCCAAAGTGAACTACTTGATGCTAAATTTTGCCTAAGGACAATATGTAGTGATACAGTTAAAATAAACATATCTTTTGATCCTGTAATTCTACTACTACACAATTATACTAAGGGGGAAAAAAAAACAACCACCCAGATATATGAACAAGAGCGAATATATCTATACTTTGGGTGTAATTTTTCTGTAAATGTAAATCTAAAATTTCTCTAAAAATAAAGTTTAACATTTCAAAAAAAAATTTAAGAGTTTCAGTTAGGCTAAAGAAGGGAACTAACCTTGTACAACTATCCTGTGCTAGAGGCTTAACATACAGTCTCCTTCAATCCTCACAATAGCCCAGTAAAGTAAACAATAGTATCTCCATTTTACTCGTGAGGATGTGTGAAGCTCTCTTTTGTCAAAGTTTTATGTTCCTGAAATATAATGGTTCTTCAACAGAATAAATTAGTACAAGTATAGTGTTTATGTGTCCCAAATGTCCATGTGAGGCTAAGAGAAATTTAGTCTTGTAACTTTATTCCATCAGCTTATCTTTCATTGTTTATTATTTAGTTCACAGTGGTTTAATTAATTTGTTTCAAAACTAGTTATGATTCAAGAAACATAGGTTTGAGTTTATTCCTAAATATTCTTCACCTGTAAGGGCTTTCATAATTCATTTTGAGGGGTGTGAGAACCTCACCAATTTGTGGTAAGCTGTTATCTCTGTATCTATCCATATCCATATCTGTATTTATTTATATATAAATATATCTATAAATATCTGTGCATCTATGTATTTATCTATCCTTCTATCCATATATTACTTGAGTATGAATTATTTCATTCCATATTATTCTATGAAACTACCTATATCTGCACAGGTTACTGCGTAATAAAATTAAGCATACACGTTCATACCACAAAAGAGTGAATGTACAAGAATGTTAGCACAGTATCATATAAAAATAGGACAAATGTAGATGAATATTTCAAAGAAAGCCATGACATATTATTTAGTGAAAAAGAAAACACCATCAAAAATTCTGCAAAGGGAGCAGATGTAGCTCAAGTGGTTGAGTGCCTGCTTCCCATGTACAAGAACCTGGGTTCAATCGGTGGCGCCTCCTAAAAAAAAAATCTGTGTAACATCGTCTGATTTTTGTTTTAAAAAAATAGAATCAATATGCAAATATGCACAGAAAAGTTTGGAACTATAAACCATAGCATTTCTGGGTAGGAGAGAATATGGTTGATTTTTTTATCTTTAAGATTGTGTGTATGAGTGCTATGGACAGGAATTACCTTAAAAATCAGAAAAGCAACAAAAAGAAACAGAAAGGCTCAAGCAGTTGGGTGCCTGCCTCCCACACGGGAATCCCGGGTTCAGTTCCCAGTGCCTCCTAAAGAAGATGAGCAGATGCAACGAACTGACACAATGAGCTGACACAACGAGCAGATGCAACAAGTGGTCACAATGAGCAGACAATGAACAGGCACAGCAAGCAGACAACGAGGGAGCGGACGAGGGAGCCATCTTGGTGAGGGGAGGTAGAAAAAAAAAAAAGAAAAAACTGAAGTAAAACTTTGCCTAAGTTTGACCTTGAGCCTAGAGGCTGGATGCCTCAGCTGCAGTAAGAAGCCTCTTTGCTGGGAAATTCAAAGCACCAGCTGCTCGTGGAATCTGGAACCGCAATGAAGAACCCAGCCGTCTAAACAGGAAAGTCGGAAGAGCACTTTCAAACATGACTGTGGACTCGAGGTGTCTCGGCAAGCCTTTTCCTCCCACCCATTCCTCTCTTCCTGATTTCTGTTCCTCATACTTGGACTTAAATGCTTTGTTCAGTTTTTTAACTTATTCCCAAAACTGACTTGGGCCTCCACCAAGGCTGTCCAGATGGGACATGATCATGCCCTCATTTGACCTTGCATAGGTCTTTGCCCTGCTCTTGGAGTAGCTATCTCACTTGACTTTCTGGGATTGGTTCGGGCATCTGTCCTAGTCCCTGTGTAGGATAAAATCTCCCTGAGGCCTTGTCTTGGGCTTTCTCACTGCTCCACATCCTGAAGCACTCACCCCATGCCTTTCAGATGGAAGGCATCCAAAACCATGCACAGTAAATGAATAGGTTAAAGTATGAACAAGTGACTTCTTTAGTTTGCTAGTTGTCATGATACCTGGACTTGCTAGTTATTTCTTAGCAACGCAGAGAACCGCTTTCACATTCTGCCTTGCCCTGTCAATTATTCAGACATCTCTCATTGAAGATAAGGCCCAAAGAATCAGTGCTACTCTTGCGGATATCTGTAAACACGGGCAGAAGCTGTGCTACCATTTGACTTGGAGGATGTGGAAAATGGAAAGCAGCCAGCAACTTAGAAGGTCATTAAAGTTATTAAACAGAGCAATCAGAGCCACGAAAGTAACCGCTGCAATGATACAGAAGCTCTGGCGAAGGAAAAACTAATTTAGAGAAGTCAGATGGGAGAAAATTTTAGGAGAATGGAAGGAGAGGAGAGCTTGCACGAGAGAGGGTGTTGGCAGAATAGCTATAGTATTTTAACTGTGGAATACCAGGATGCTTATGCTGAGCCATTTCTGAATACGTAACGATAGAATCATTATTTTTAAGTAACGGGGCCCCTCTAAGAATTCTGCCCTCCTCCATCAGAACCAGACCAATGGCTGGAAAGTCTTACCATTGTTCCTTGTCAGCAAGAACTCTGGGGCAGTACTCTCTGTATTGCCAGTTCTTGGTCCTGCTTTCCCCCTAGGCTGGCCTCTGTCCCATCCAGAATGCCATACAAAGCTTCCGGGGTCTCTGCTCTCTGCGTCCTCTGATTACCACCTGCAATTACAACCCCGACAAGAGGCATTTACTAAAGTAAACGGAAGACCGAGGCTCGTTGAACTACATTCCTAAGGTCCACATTAAATTTGAGAGCAAGCCAGAATTTTGTGCTTGTGCAGAGGAAGCAATAAATAATCATTAAGCCCAGAGTAAGAAGTACCAATGCATTCAAAATGATAAAGGGTAAAAAGCAATTTTTAAAGTTGTCCAACCTGCTCTTCTTGACCACAATATATGTCAATATCTTGGTTTCCTGCAATTTATAACGAAGTCTTGCAATTTAGTAAAAAGTAAATAAGCCAAGCTGGTTGCTATTTATCATGAAGGTTTGAAGGCTGCAGTCTGTGGTCATGTAAATGTGTCTGGACCACAACTTAATGGCCATCTTTGCACCTCCCCTTATCTTCCCTTTGTTTTTTGTGTGTGTCTTCTCTTCTGCAGACATTTTAGCAGACTCAGGAATATGATGACAGCTGAGCAATGGATGTCCCTTACTGTCTGGGAACCTACAGTCCAACAGGGAGATCAACATATACTCAATTTCTTATGCAGAAATTCCGACAATGAGGAAGAAGCAACAAGATGTTCATATGGAGACGAAGAAGTGATTAATCCTGAGCAGGAGCAAAGGCACTGTGGCATGAGAAAGCATTGCTGTATTTTCAAAGCAGCAAGTGGTTTGGCGTGCCCCAAGTGGAGGGTTTACAGAAACACGTTGTCGGGGGTGGGGGGTGGGGTGGTGCTGGAAAATCTTCACCTTTTGGAATTTGTTTTGGATAAATCCAAAAGTTGAAGTCATTTCCCTGGGTTTTTAAAACACCATAGTGAAAATGGCACTTATCTTTAAATCCATTTTAACTCACGGCTTATATGGCTGAGCAGAGCCCTAACTCTGAGGGAGCATTAAGACTAGGGGGGTCTTTTATTCTCTCACCACAGGCAACTGGAATAACGGCGGCATTTCTCTGTGAGCCAGCCAGAATGCTTACAGATTTCTAGAATAGTAAGCGCTGCCCAGTTAGTCCTGCCCGGTCCCGAGATGGGGTTGGGGAATGCATGACGTGACCCTAAAGGACTGATCTCATCCCCCAATTTGTCCATGGTCCCTAACCAGGTTTCATACCAGTGACAGCTGGTCTTTTACTTCATGGTTTAATTTGGGATTGAATATGCTCTTCTTGGAAACTGACTTCCTGGTTTAAGGCAGGGAACATTCTGGGTAATTGCAAAGCTGAAGAAGCTGGTGGCTGGGACCGCATGACCCCTCGCCCCAGAGCTGACTAGCAGCCATGCCGCGAGTGGGCCTGGCTGGCCTTTGGCCTCCCAAACAACAGTGGTCACATCTTATGTTGAGTGAGAACTCATTATATACCGGGCATTACTCTAAGCATTGCACATGTATTCTCCAATTTAATCTCCCCAAGAACCTGCGAGGAAGTGTCTATTATATTTCCCATTTTACAGATGAGGATTTGCACTTCATAGAGGATAAGTAACTTCCCCAGAGTCATGTCGTAAGTGGAGGAGCTGGAATTTGAACCTAGCAATCTGATGGTCTTACTCTTTTATTCCCTTTACTTCGTCAAAACTTGATTTCAGAAAAGGTATCCGAAACCTATTGACATCAGGTATAACCATCCACTGAGAGGAGGCATGGCCTGGTGGTTAGAAAAGAGACCATGGGTTTGGTTGGAAACATGACGACGAGTTTGAATTCTGGCTCCATAATTCCATGTGACCTGACAAATTAACTCTTCCACCTTCACTTTCCTCACCTGTAAGGTGGTGCTGACAGCAGCCCATACCTCACAGGCGGTTCCAAGTGTGAAATGAAAGGATATACACACAACACCTGGCACACAGTGTATGCTCACGAAATGTTAGCTAGTATTGTATTATCCACAGGCTCTTAGGTGTGAATTCTCCACTGCTGGGGTATTTGCCTTTTACCAACCAACTGTAACTTATGCCAAAAGAGATGACTCTAACAGTACAATGTTTAGCAATCTCTTCACAAGTTTTAACTACTGTAATTTACTTGAATACATACGGAAGCCTAACAAGTTCGAAATAACACAGGCAAAGGCAAGTTGCCTTGTATTCCCCGCATGGTGGAAATGGACTCATCGCTGATTCTTTGGGGGAGCAGTTTTAAAGGACCATCTGAAGTTATACCTGTCTTGGAGGCCAGCGTTTCCTCCAGCACATAGTACAAGCCGCCTTCTTTTTCTGCTGCGTTTGAAAGCCTGGTTGGGAATGAGGAGTACATTCAAGGGTGGGAAAGCCCCAGACTCAGGGAGTTGAGTTCCAGGCCTGACTCTGCCCCTGAGCTGGCTGTGTGATATTGACCCTCACTTCCCTCCATGGTAAAATGAGGGCTTGAAACTAGAGAACCTTCCAGGCCCGTTTCACCCAACTGCCCCCCCCCCTTTTGATGTAGGGTATGATGAATGAGAAAAATTAAGTAACTTTCCCAAGGTCACACACTCCCTAAGTGGCAGAGCTGAGAGCAGAAAGAACCCCAATTTCTTTGTCCCTAGTTCTTGCAGATTGGATCTTTGTAGCAAATGAGCTGTGAATGTTTTTCTTTGCTCTCTTATCCAATTTCATTTACGTAAGAGCCCTGTGAGCTCTAAAATTCTCTGGCTCTAATGCTATAAATCTTCTCACTTTTGGGGATCAGCAGTTGTTCCGGGTGTGAAGGACCATACAGATGAAAGGGAACAAAGCCTCTTTGTGCCCCAGCATGGAAGGCCCCAGGGAGGCAGGATGCAGAGGTGAGGGAACTTGCCGAAGCAGCTGTCCTGCTCACAAGAGCAGTGGGACCAAGGAAGGATGCCATGGCCCTCATCTCTGCCCTGCAGGTGGTTCTGCCTGCTGATGCCTTACCCTGGGTCACAGCTGCCGCCTGCTGGGGATGGGGCAGCAGCCGCCTGTGTGGGCCCAAACCCTTCTGTCTTCTTTACTCCCTATGACAATTTGAAACTTTGGATGGATCCCAGAAAAGATCATGACCTTTGAGCTAATCTATTCCTGTACATGTAAAGCTACTGTAGGTGGGACCTCTTGATTAAATTACTTCTGCTAAGGGTCCTTGAATAGATTGTGTGACCCAGGGTGGGTCTTAATCCTCTTGCTGGAGTCCTTTATAAATGGAGGACTAAGAGCAGCAACACAGGAAAAAGCTATGGAGACAGAGAAACACCAAGAGGCTGAGAGAGAGGTCCCAGAGGCCAGAGGCTGGAATTAGTGGAGCACAGAGGCATGGAAAGAAGCCTCTGAAAGACTGAAAGAGATGAGGTCTGGAGGAGAGGGGAGAGATGAGTCATATGCCTGATCACCCACAGCTAAGCTTGTGGAGAAAGTAAGACTGGAGGAGAAGGCAGAGACCCAGACTGGCAGAGCTGCCATTGTGTCTTGTCACATGTTAGGTGTCCAGGATCACCAGCAGCTGACCTTTGGTGATGCCTTGATTTGGACATTTTCACAGCTTCAGAACTGTAAGCCTTTAACCTAATAAATTTCCATTGTAAAAGCCAACCCATTTCCAGTGTATTGCTCCCAGCAGCTTTCAGCAAACTAAAATACTTCCCTTACCTCGCTCACTATCTCTGCCATCACTTGAAACCCTGCCAATGGCTTTTCCCAGGAAGAAAATTCAAGGGCATCTCTGGCATCTCTCCACCCCATAGGAATGGAAATAATTTCCTCATCTGTCAATGACTTGGAATAATAAAGCTGTTATTGCTAGAGTAAGGAAATTCTAATTCTATCTCTGCCATCCCTCCTGCCTGCCTGGCCATAGGAGCAGACTTAGCATCTCTACATGAGATACTAGGTCTTCTCTAATCCTTGAGCTCCATACAAGCATCAGGAGAAAGGGCTTTTCCAGGCCAGTTGTGTTCAGACTGATTGATAGTTTGCTTAGCAGAGTCTGTTTCTGTTTGTTTGTTTTTCTTTACTACTCTGCCAGTGGCCTGCCCTCCCTGCCACCTCACTGGCCAATTTAGATAAGTAGTTCCTCAGTGAAACCCAGTGTTGGGGTCAGTCTTAGGTGTGTATCCAAGGTGACAAATCCAGAAGTGGAAATGGCACCATTAGAGCTATACATTAGGATCATGTCTGCAGTAGCCTACTCAGGGCCTGGGAATCTGGTGAATGAGAAACCAGAGAAGCTGGAGAGCGGGTGGGAGGTTGGATTTGGAGGGGACAATAATGAGTCTGGTTTTAGTCAATGCTTATTTACTCACAATAAGCAAACATTGGTTCAGCGCCTTCTTTGGAGTGAGGCCCTGTATTTCAATATGGAGATAAAAGTGTCGTCATTTCACTCTGTCTCTTAAGGGAGCACACTTGGAAGACCTATGACCTCTCTCCTCCTTGTCCTCTGACTGAGTGTTGGTGCTGGTAGCAGTAGTTCAGGGAAGCTTAGGGCTTTCCCGGTTGGTGATGGAGGTTGGACCGCTCAGCTCCAGGCATCCTTTAGGGTGGCCGTTGGTGGATGGCTCATTAGCTTTGATCTCTCCTTTTGGACGCCCCCACCTGGGACCCACAACCACTACCTGGTCTAGATCTCATTCTTAATATAAATCTGTAGACTCAGGTCCTTATTCTTCTCATTTGTAACACTAGGAACTGCCAGGCAGAGTAGGAATGAACGTGGAACCATGAAATCATTCAGCTAGCAAGACTGAGTAGCTGTAAAAGTGGTCATCAGCAGGGGCTGAGCAGACTCCAGGGCTCAGCTTTCTCTTATACTCTGGTTTCTTGGGACCAGATATGCTACCTCAGAGGGTTATGGTGGCTACCTATCATGTCATTCCAGGAGGATCCCTGTTGTCAAACCTCTAAGAGAAAGAGCAAAATATCCCTTGCTGTTAGGTAAGTACGGGGTTCCAAGATTTTGCTTTGTTCTCAATAGGTCTATATGCCCCTGTTTTTCCTTGACTTTAGACACATGGTCCCATGAAAGTGATGAATGGGAAAATTAAACCAGGCAAGGAGGTCAGAGAGGGTCCCTGAGGAAGAGTATATTGATGTCAGATTGGAAAGAAGAGTAGAAGCTAATTAAGGTAGGGGTGGCAGGGTTAGAGGATGGAACCAGCAAGGTAGGTGAAGAGTATTCTAGGCTGAAGGACAAAGGCCAGAGCATGGGACAACTCAAAATATAGTAGACGTGGTGTAAGATGAGGTTGGAGAGAGAGATGAGGAATGGACTGTGCAAGGCCTTGTAGCCCCCTTAGGTTCATCTTTATCCTAAGATCAATGGGTTGGCATTGAAAGGCTTTCAAAACAGGGAAGTAACATTAATCAGATTTTCACCTTGAAAAAATCATTGTGGCTGCTCTGTAAAGACAAGATTAGAAGATTTTGGGGAGTAGTTCAAGTGAGAGATGATGATAACTTGGTCTATGGTGATGGTACTCGAGATAGAAAGAAATGAACCAAATGCAGAGAGAATTAGGAGGCAGACCTGATAGTCTTTGGCAATGGGATAGAGATGATGTGAATCAATAGAAGTTATAAGGGTTGACTCCTAGGTTTCCAGATGGGGGAACTGAATGAATGAGAATGAATGAGAAGTGCCCTTTACTACTATAGAGAAACTTAAAAGGGGACCAATTTGATGGGAAGATGATGAGTTCAATTTCAGATATTCTGAGTTTGAGGAGCCTTTGAGAGTTCTTAAGAGGAGTTAGCAAGTGATAACTGGATAAATTAACCTGATGTTTAGAAAAGAGATCAGGGCTGGACATGTACTTTTGTGAGATTATAGACTGTCATCGGTCTATAGGTTATGGGCATTGTGTCTGCTATCAGTTCAACTCCATAGATCTAAAATGGAACTCCTCATTTTCACCATATCCATATCTTTCTTGTATTAATGACAAATCATTCTTCCAGGCATTCAATCTACAATATGGACATAATTTTGGACTTCTACCTTTCCTCTATTCCCAAATCTTATTAGTCATAAAGTCCAGATTTTTATTCTTTTGAAATGTCTCTTGCAGAGCTCTCTTTCCTTTTATTCAGATTACATAAAATACCTGACAATTGGTGCCTAAATTTTATCTCCTAACACTGATCTCCATCCTGAACACTGTAGCCAAGTTAAGTCTTTCTTTTTTTCGGAAGAGCAATATTTCAATCATCTGTTCAGACTTCATGGACAGCCAAGATTGCACTGTGGGCAGTACCATGTAAGGTAAAGAGCCAGATCAGGGGAATTCCCTTCCAAAGAGCTTTTAGAATTTGTTTCTGTTATTAAATTGAACAAAGTACACACAGACATATTTTTTGAAAATGTGGAGATACGAGCCAGCCAAGGGTCAAAACTAGAATCTTCTGATCTGTGATCAGACACATTGCACCACTGGCCCTCCCTATAATTATTTAGACAGTGCTTTCACTATTCTATTCCTTCGAGAAAGCCTTTCAGTAATTCCCCCTTGGCCTGAGGTGAAAATCTAACTCCTTGGTTTAGAAGGCAAGGACTTCTACAGTTTGTCCCCAATCTATTTTTCAAGTTTCTGCTTCCCTATCAGAGTAGTTTTAAAACTATTTTAAAGTTATAGAAACTTTTGTTCAAATAGAATCTTTTTTCAAATATGTGGCAGCTCCAAACAGAGCCTATAAAAGTAGAACTCTTGGTTGAAGCAAGGATAAGAGTCTCAGACTGATTTCCTTTTCCCCTCCCATTGCCCCCTTCCCTTTCCCACCTGTTTTGTACCCTGAGATGAGTCTCTTCAGAATGTTGTTTGAAATCCATGGCTTTCCAGGAATGGTCTGTGTTAGAAATAGGTGTTCTCCTCAAGGAACAAGTGGGTCACTAAATCAAACTTAAGTTTCCCTCCTCTGTGCCCCTAGTTCTCCCTCTTCTCTGGTTGTTCCCTTATGAGGCAGGGGCTCTGCCTCATAAAAGGCCCCCTCTATGATGTAATGCTAATATCCTCAACCACACTCTGGAATGAATATAATAGCAGATTTAATTGTACTGCTTCTTGTAACATCCTTCAAAAAAACTAAGGACATAACATCAAATCACAGCCCAGTAAAAGCAGTTTTAAAGATGACTGCCCCATGTGGTACATTGATAGCTCACTCTCTTGTGATATTCAGAGTAGTGGTTTCCAAACCTGACCAATCCTCAGAAATATCTGGGGAGCTTTTAAATATATGTACAGTCAATTCTTATTTGTGGTCGTAATGTCAGTGACTACTCAAAACTTGGTCCTAGAGTTATGTTCCTAGGAACCTTTAGTCACATTTTCATAAACTGATCAACACATAGCCTTGTTTTATGTGTATTTCTGTTTAAAGACAACTTATTTAGTATATACTGTTGACTCATCAATATTGAATTTATGGCCAACAGCATGCCTGAGTGAAGCTTATCAAATACACGGTTTTTTCCCCCTTAAGGCCAATCACAGCCTTCTTGCACTTAGGAACACTAGACAATACTTCAGCACTACACTTGGAGGCCATTTTAAACAGTGAAGTCACCTACAAAAGCACAAAAATGCCAAACACTAAATATACTGTGAAGAGGACACTTTTTATAGTATGAAAAGTGAAACAAGAAGGCAGAATCTCACCTTGTTCAACCTCAGCTGGGAATGTGTGTGTTTGGTGACTAAAATTCTTTGCTGCTTTGCACATGTCTGCATGACCATAAGTATCGACTTTGCAAGTAGGCAAATTTGGAAATACAGAATCTGTAAATAATGAGGATGCTTATTACTTGGCCCCCTCCCTGACCTTCTGAATAATCTCTAGGGGATGGGGCTCTGGAATGTGTGCTTATAAATAGCCCCCTGATTCAGAGTTCAGAACTAATAGATTTAGCTCTGAATCAATAGATAGTTAAGGAAGATGGAGGTTTTTGAGTCCAAGAGTCATGGGAGGATGGAGATAGTCATATTAGTGATAATAATATGCTTGCGCTCTATTTGTATATCAGATTATAACTTACAATTTATGTTCTTGTCTGTGGGAATAGAAGAGGTGGAAGTGCAGAAGAAAAAGGAGGTTTGCAGGGGACCATCTTTCTCTCAATTTTGAGCAGATGGAGTTTAAAATACCCATGGGCCAACTAGGCACATATTTCCAGCAGGTGCTTGGAAATTTGGGTCTGGGACTGAAGAATGAAGTTAAGGCTAGAGCAATGCAAGTTTGAGGGTCATCTGTATAGAAGAGAGAGTTGAGGCTGTGAAAGGGGAGAGAGAGTCTTGTGAAATGCCTACATTTAGTCTACAGAGGAAAGAAGAAGAGTGAGTAAGGAGACAGAAGATGTGACCAGAAGGGTAGGAGAAGAAGCTCAAATGCAGGCTTAGTGCGTAATGAGGGAAGATCTTTCTAGAAAGAAGTGTTGGGGGAGGTGGTGGTCAATAGGATAAGCATTAGTGATTTCAGAGCAACTGAGGAGAAGAGGTAGAAGAGGCCAGTGACTTTGGAATTCACAATTACCTTGTAATTTTCTTAGGGGTATGTATGCTGGAGATGGGTGGATAATTGGTTTTTTTATGGGCTTGAGAAATGAATGGGAAATGAGAGTTCTCCTTTTCCCTCCAGAGACTCCACAGGGATAATTTTGATCTGAAAAACTTCCTGCCCACTTCCTTACTCTTGCTTTATTAAGGGAAATTTTTTTTTTTAAAAGGATTTCAACTATCCAACAATTTGCTTAAACCCAGAACACTGGTTATGATGAGTGATTCACAAAGTTGAGGAACTTGAAAAGTAAGATTTAACTTACTTCTGCTTTTTTTTTTTTTTTTAATTTACCTTGGAGAAGAAAATTTTCAACCCTTTAAACCCTTACATGTAATTGACTTTCAGAACTCTTCATTGCTAAATTCCTGTCAGAAATTTACTTCTGAACCTTTTAATAGATATCTTCAAAGTATCATCTCTTTCAATGTACGCCTATTCAAGAAGGAAGTTCTGTAGGGAGTTTCCCCAAACAACTTAGTAAGACTTCAAACAATGGATTCTAAGTGAAATGGTTTTGGGTTGGTTAGGAGTCGATGTCATTTTCTAACTATTCATAACCTAGACTTTTTTTCTTGCTTTCTTTATTTGATACACATATCTATACTGAGAACCCTCTTTCTAGGAAAAAGTCTATTTTCACTTTGAAAATATTATGGATGTGTATATGTCAACAAATATTTGTTGAATCAAACATTTGTTGATTGTATTATTTAACTGTTTTTTGCATTCTCATCCTTTATTTTTGATTTTTAACTTCAAGTCTTATTATTTAAGAAATACACTTCATAAGGCTATAACTACTATAGATAGAGATTCCTCTGATGGATCTGGGCAAAGTAAATTGAAAACATTCTGGAAAGGATTCACCATTCTAGATGCCATTAAGAACATTCATGATTTATGGGAGGATGTCAAAATATCAACCTTCATGGGAGTTTAGAAGAAGTTGAGACCAACTCTCTTGGATGAACTTTGAGCAGTTCAAGATTTCAGTGGAGGAAGTAACTGCGGATGTGGTAGAAATAGCAAGAGAACTAGAATTAAAAGTGGAACCTGAAGATGTGACTGAATTGCTGCAATCTCATGAGAAAATTTTAACAGATAAAGAGTTGCTTCTTATGGATGAACAAAGAAAGTGGTTTCTTGAGTTGGAATCTACTCCTAGTGAAGATGCTGTGAACATTGTTGATTTGACAACAAAGGATTTAGAATATTACTTAGTTGATAAAGAAGCATCAGGGTTTGTGAAGATTGAGCCTAATTCTGAAAGGCGGTCTACTGTGGGTAATCAAACAATACTGTGTGCTACAGAAAAATCTTTCATGAAAGGAAACATGAATTGATGTGGCAAGCTTCATTTTTGTCTTATTTTAAGGAATTGCCACATCCACCCCTACCTTCAACAACCACCACCCTGATCAGCCAGCAGCCATCAACACTGAGATAAGACTCTCCACCAAGAAAAAGATTGCAACTCACTGAAGGCTCAGATGATGGTTAGCGTTTTCTAGCAATAAAGTAATTTTTAATTAAGGGATGTAAATTTTTTTAGACATATGCTATTGCACACTTAAAAGACGATAGTATAATGTAAACATAACTTTATTGTGACACTCGCTTTATTGCGGTGGTCTGGAACCAAACCTACCATATCTCTGAGGGATGCCTGTATATGTTACTAGAATAAAAATAAAAATAAAAATAAATCAAAACACCATAGGACTGTAAAATACAATCAGTGAACCCTGATGTAAACTATGGACTACAGATAGTAGTACAATTATAAAAATGTTCTTTCATCAAGTGTAACAAATGTATCACACAAATGGAACGTGTTAATAATAGGGTGGCATATGGGAACTCTGTATTTTATGCATGATTTTTCTATAAATCTACAACTTCTATAATAAAAATAAAACAAATAAAAATTTTAAATGTTATGAGTTTATATTGACGTTTCCATTTCAAATTTAACACTGAATTATTTTACTTAACCTCTTTAATTTTATCCTTCTATCTCTTTTCTCCCTATACTGTTATTTTTGGTGCCTAATAATGAACATAATTACTTACTTGTTTCATCCTACAGTCTGCATAAATCATTTCAAAATAACATACCAGTATTTTTGCTAGCAATAGAACTGCTGAATGAAATTTGAGATTTCTCAGAAGAATCCATTAAGGATGTATAGCCAAAGTACTGGATTCTGAAGTCTCGTGAAGTGATTCTTTCCTTTATGCGGTTATTTCCAATATGGCTAGTTTTATTTATTTTAGTGTGTTACCAATCTCAGGGCTTGCTTTATTTTTTCTTTTGGATTTTAAATTTATCATTTGACTACGTAAAATATTTTTGCATGGTTCAAAAATCAAAACTATCTGAAAAATTTGCTTCCAGTCCTTTCCTTTCAGTTCTTCACCTCCTCTGCCCCATGGGTATCCATTTTCACTAGTTTCTGATTTATTCTTTAGTGTTCCTTTTTTGTTAGTAAATGCCGTTACATGTAAACATATATTCACTGTATTACATTATAATATTTCCCCTCTTTTTCACACAAAAGGCATATTGTCCACCATGACGTTTTCACTGAACCCACACAGGGTTCACCCTCTGTACAAATGTATCAATAGAGAGAATTCTTTCCTACAGTTTATAGCTGAAACTACTTCATAATGTTGGATGTACTGTTATTCCCAACTTACACACATTTTTATAGTTTCTAATCTCTTGTTGTTTCAAATAAAGCTGCCATAAATAACCTGATATTTTGTTATTCATTTTTGTGCTGGTTTATCTTCAGGACAGAATTGAGGACCTTTAGGATTTTCTTTTTTTTTTTTTCTTGCCTTCTCATTATTTTTCTTTAACATTTAAAATGATTAAATAAAGTATATAAACCTAAGAGTATGTGAAGTTAAATGACTACCATCCAGTGTTCCCATCTGCAGAAGAGCCTGTTTTCAATACCTTTGAAGACTTCTGTGTGCCCCTTTCCAATAGCAACCCCTCATGTCTTCCCACCAGTGGTAACCATTATCCTGAATTCTGTGTCGACCACTTCCTGAATTTTCTTTACAGTTTTATCACATACCTATGTATCCCCAAAGGATACACTGTTAAATAAATTGCATCAAATTGAACATATTTTGTGAATTACTTTCACTCAACATTATTTTTGTGATTTATTCAATTTGATATGCGAAGCTCTAGGTTATTTATTTGAATAGTATTCTCTTTTATGACTAGACCACATCCAACTCCTGTTGGATATTGGGTTGTTTCCACTTTTGCATTATTACAAACAATGCTGTAATCAATATCCTTGTACCTATTTGTGGTCTACATGTCCAAGAATTTCTCTAGGATTTATGTCTAGGAATGTAATTGCTGGGATGTATAGTATGTGCAACTACAACTTTGCTAGGTGTATCCAACAATGTTCAGTTACCAAGACCAGAACCCACCCTAGTTTAGTTAAGCAAAAAGGAATTTAGTATAGGTTATTGGTAACTTACAGAATTGGTGGGAGAGCTGAAGAAACAGACTCTAGCCTGAGTATCTAGGAACGATTCCCAAAGCCTCACCACAGGACTAGACCACCAAGAAACCTACTACTTTTCGTTTCATCGGAAAGCTATGTTTTCAGTCGGAAGGCTGCCAATCCAATTCTGGCTCCAAAGCCCCACTGCCTTAGGTACCATTAGGAAGCCACTTCAGCTAAATCAGGAAGCCGCTGTTAGACCTGCTGGCTCCGGAACTAGGCTGCCTCTGCTCGGAAACCATCTTTTTAAATTGGGAAGCCACCATTATAATCCTCGCTGGCAAAACAAACACCCTGAGCCCAGCCTCTCCCCACATAGATCAGGTCTCACTGAATGTATTGGATTGGTCAAAATAAATCATTTCCTGAACCCTGGCTACAGGGGTGTCTGGGAAATGTAGCTTTTATTTTATTTTTATTTTTATTTTTATTTTTAAGATTTATTTATTTACTTTATCCATTTTAAACCCCCCCTTCCCCATTTTGCTGTTTTGTGTCTATTCACTGGGCAATTCTCTGTGTCTGTTTCCTGCCATCTCTTCTCATCCTCCTCCTCCAGTCTTCACCAGGATTCGATCCTGGAGACCTCCGATGTAGGAGAGAGGTGTTCTGCCACTTGCGCCACCTCGGTTCCTGGCTTTCGGAGCATCTCGTCCTGTCTCTCCCCTGCGTCTCTCTCCTGTTACGTCATCTCTTGCTGCATGGCTCCCAGGGCCTGGCGGCTCACTGGCACACAGAGCCTGGCAGCCCATGCGCCTTCTATATATATATATATATTTTTAATTTTACCGGGAGGTCCTGGGGATCGAACCCAGGTCCTTCCATATGGCAGACGGACGCCCAATCATTTGAGCCACATCCGCCCCCGTTAGTTTTCTGACCTCTGAAATATAGGATGGCACACTAGAAGGAGGTTGGCATAAAAGTTGAGCAAACTAGTTCACAGTATCTGCCACATGAATTGCTTTCTAATGTAGTTGAACCAATCTCAACTGCTGCCCGCAGTGTGTGAGAATAAGGATATGAGAATGCTTGGTTTCCCTGGATTTTTGTTTGTGAAAATCTATTTATTGCCTTTTTAATTTGCAGTTCCATGAGTAATAATGAAGTTGAGCATGTTTTCATATGTGTAGTAACCATGCATGTTTTCTTGTCAGAGATGTGCCTGTTTAGATCTTTTGTACTTTTCCTGTTTTGTTTTTTATTTATTTATTAGGATTCTCTATATACTCTAGATAATGCTTCTTTGTTGGTTATATGTTACAAATATCTTCTCAGATTGAAGCTTATCTTTTCACTTTTCTAGTGGTGATTTTATTGAACCAAAAAAATCTTACTAATTGCTTAATTAAAAATTTTTCCTGTATGGTTTGTGCTTTACAAAACCCTTCTCTACCCGCAGATCATTGGAATAGTCTTTTTATTTTCTCTGAAAGTTTTAAAGTTTGCTTTTTCTGTTTTAGTCCCTGATCCACCTGGAATTGATTTTTATGTATAGTGTGAGGCAAGAATCCATTTTCATTTTTTCTATAGGGACAGCTCCTCTGATCTACAATGTCAGATCTAGCATATAACATTGTTTGATTTGCGTGTGGGTCATTTTCTTGGATCTCTTTTTGTGCCATTGGTCTGTAAAATTTTCATCCTTGTACTAATACCACACAATCCTGATGACTGTAGTTTTGTAATACATCTTGATTCTGGTGGATCACTTTCAGTTGCCCTACCTAGGCTTAATCCTTGGCCCTTGTCTATACAGTGTAGAATTAGACTGTTAAGGTCCGTGAAACATCTTGTTGGGATTTTTTTGTTTTGTTTTAACACTTATTTATTCCCCCCCCCCCCGCCCCCCCACCCCCTGTTGTTTTGTGCTCACTGACTGCTCTCTGTGTGCTCTTCTGTGTCTTCTTGTCTTCTCTTTAGGTGGCACTAGGAACAGATCCTGGGACCTTCCAGAGGTGGAGAGAGAGGTGTTCAGTCTCTTGCGCCACCTCAGTTCCTTGGTCTGCTGTATCTCTTATTGTCTCTCCTCTGTATCTCTTTTTGTTGCGTCATCTTGCTGCACCAGCTCTCCGTGCAGGCCAGCACTCCACTCAGGCCAGGGCCTTTCACCAGGAGGACCCAGGAATCGAACCCTGGACTTCCTATATGGTAGAGGGGAGCCCAATTGCTTGA
Source organism: Tolypeutes matacus (assembly GCA_026826555.1). Taxonomy (NCBI): domain Eukaryota; kingdom Metazoa; phylum Chordata; class Mammalia; order Cingulata; family Chlamyphoridae; genus Tolypeutes; species Tolypeutes matacus. The sequence goes on from JAKSZT010054399.1 coordinate 12,992,045, forward strand.
GCCACATCTGTTTCCCCTTGTTGGGATTTTTATTGGAATTACTTTTGAATCTCTAAGATAGTTTGGGGAGAATTGATGTATTTAAGATAGTCAGTCTTTCTATCCATGGAGAAATTACATAGTTCTGTTTATTTAAGTTTTATTTAATATCTTTCTTTGAAGTATTATCACTTTCTCCCTAAAGGTCTGGCACATCTTTTGCTAGACTTATTTCTTGGTACCTTATTTTTGTTGTTGTTGCTTGTGCTGTTGTGATTGAGGCTTACTTTTTTTTTTTTTTAGGTACTGGGGGCTGGAGATGGAACCTGGGACTTTGTATGTGGGAAGCTGGTACTCAACCACTGAGCCATATCAGCTTTCCTGTTTTTTCATTTGTTTTGCTCGTCATTTGTTTTTGTTTTTTCAGGAGGCACTGGGAACCGAACCTGGGCCCCTCCCTTATGGGAGGCAGCCACTCAACCGCTCGAGCCACATCTGCTCCCTTATTTTTGTTTTTTTAATTGCAGGTTCTAACTTCTTTTTTTGCTGGTGTGTAGAACCGCAATTGACTCATATATTGATCTTATGCGTAGCAAATGTGCTAAACTCTCTTATTAATTCTCATAAAGAGTAGAACATAATATTATCTGCAAATAATGGCAGTTTAAAGTTTGTTTTTTTTTGAATCCTTATTCCTCTTCTTAATCTTGTCTTACTGCACAAGCTGGGATTCCAATACAGTAAGGAGTAGAAGTGGGGATGGTGTATAACATTTTATTATTCCTGGTTTTGAAGAGCATGTGCTTAATGCTTCACAACTGAGAATAAGGTCTGAAGGTATCCTTTATTATGTCAAAGACATGACTTTCTCTTTCTAGTTTATAAGGGTTTTTCTTTTCATATCACGAATGCTTTAAAAATTTTATCAAATGCTTTTCCTATTTTCAATTCAGATCACAACATAATTTTTCTCCTTAAACTACTAATATGTCTTACTTTTTTAGCTGCTAAAACAAATAACATATAATAGGTTGGCTTAAACAACAGAGATTTATTGGGTCACCATTTTGAGTCTAAGAGAAGTCCGAAATTGAGGCATCAGTAAGGAGATCCTTTCTCCCCGAAGCCTGTGGCATTCTGAGGCTGGCTGCCGGTGATCCTTGGTGCTTGGCTTTTCAGTCACATGGCAATGCACATGGTAGTGTCATCTTCTTTCTCTTCCAGGTTCTGTTGACTTCTGGCTTCTTGCTCTTTCCGTGGCTTTCTCTCTTTCTATGCCCAATTTCCAATTTAAAGTTATGGCTGTAAGTACTAGAAGGACTAAAAAGAAAATGCTTCAAAAGTTTTCTCTCAGGAAGAGAACAGGCTGAGGTGGCTAGAGAAAAAGGAAAATTGACTTCTCATTTATTTCTCTCATACCACTTAAATTTTTTTTACTGTGAGAAGATATTATTTTTATGAATTAAAACACACAGGCGAGGAGAAGATGTAGCTCAAGTGGTTGAGTGCTTGCTTCCCATGTATAAGGCCCTGGGTTCAATCCCCGGTACCTCCCCAAAACAAAACGAAACAGCAACAACAAAAAACAGGCAAAAATGAACATGCAACTCAGAATTAAGATCACAGATCCCTACATTGACCTGATGAGTTATAAGATCTATCCAGCTCTAACCTTCACTGATGCAGTGACCTAGGCCCTCTCTAAGGCTTTGAAAGAAAGGCTTACAAATTTGACTCAGAAACTGCCAACACCATCTCTTCTAGAAGTACATGTTAGTGCTTCTGACCTCAACTTTGTAAGTAGAGGAAGTCTATTAGAGTGTAGCTGCTCTCTTCATTTGATTTACAAGAAGATAGAATCTGCTTTAGAAACAATCCACAGGACAGTATTTTCACTAAGAACAGCTTTGGAATAGATTATTTTTATTATATGATTTATATTACACTTTTACATAAAGTATCCCATTTATTTTCACAAATCAAATGCAACAACAGGGAGAGCACCTATCACTAGTCCCATTTAATGGAGTGGGAAACTGAGGCCCAGAGATGGAAGTTACCAGCCCAAGAGCCCTCAACTATTAAATGAGTGATCAGAGCTCAAACATGTCTACTGACCCCCCAATGCTGGTCTCTCCATTAAACTGACTGCCTCTAGCATTTTAAAAAACCCAATAATACAACCTTACACAAATTCCTCAGGAGTATAGGGAAAAAAACCACTTTCCCAATTTATTTTATTTTTATGAATTATTACAAGCTTGGTATAAAATATCAGGCAAGTATAGTATTAAAAAGGAAATTTGCAGGTTAATCTCATTTGTGAAATGGATGCAAAAATCCTGAACAAAATATTAGCAAGCTGAATCTAGAAATTTATAAAATAGTTAAAAACATCATGACCACTTTTGGTTTATTGGAGGAATCAAAGCTTGGTACAATATTAGAACATATATTAAATGCAATTTATCTCATTATGTTGGGTATTGAATCATGTCCCCCACAAAAGCATGTTCAGGTCCCAAACAGGACTTTTGAAGATGTTACTAGTTAAGAAGTGCCCAGACTGAAGGAGGATGGGCCTTAATCCAATATGGCAGAAGTCCATATAAGTAAAGGAAATGGGACACAGAAGAAGAAGCCACAGAGAGCAGCCAGAGGATGGAAATCAATGGAACCTGGAAGAGAAAGGAGAATGGCATGTGGCGGGAAAGCTAAGGAACCCTAAGATCGCCGGCCAGTCAGAACCAGTCAGAAGATACTGACCCAAGAAGAAAGCAAGCTTTCTGGCCTCTGAAACCATGAGCCAATAAATTCCCATTGTTAAACCAACCCATTGTGTGGTAATTGTCTTACCAGCCAGGAAACTAAAGCACACCTATCATTTGCACCATTACATTTTAGCATCTAGGTTTATAACACATATTTTGTTCTCAAACCATATATATCCTTTATATTTTGCCTAGGGTTGATTGTAAAAACTGAGAATCAATATCCAGAGTTTATAATTTTATGATTATATTAATATTTGTTCAATGATGAAAAGTATAAAGTAATAGTTAGAGAAGAAACGAAATCCTCTGTTACTAACCCCAGGTACTTGCAGAAGAAGAAAATTCTCAAATTCCGGAATGCAGAGTCAGTGGTTTGCAGGAGAAGGGAAAAGGGAAATCCTATTGCAACTACTTACTTTGATTACTTATGCATCCATTTTGTAACTAAGATTATCCAACTTTTAAATTGTATCATTTCTTGCAGATACAAGAAATGATTTTCTTTTTGAAGACACTTTTTTTTTTTTTTTTTGGTTCTAAGTTGGACCTATTGCTTTCTAGTTCTGCTGCATAGCTGTCATTTTGGGATTTCTTTCCATTCTTACCTGGGTTGAATATTGTTTCTTGCATACCATGTCTTCCACTTTTTTTTCATTCCTTTCTTGTTTTGCTATGCTACATGTTTGGATAATGCTTTCAGGAAAGATCTCTATGTGAGAAATATCTGGGTCCTTTCCTATATATTAATGTCTAGATTTTATTCTTATTTTTGATTGCTAACTCATGAAGATATGAAAGTTTATGTTTAAAACAAATTTTCTTCAATATTTTAAAGGCAATAGTCCATTGCCTTATGGCACAAGTGCTGCTAATAAGAAGTATGATTCTTGTTCCTTTGTAAGTGTTTTAGGGTCCTGAGCTATTCAAGCAAATACCATGAAATGGATTGGGTTTAACAATGGGAATTTATTTGCTCATGGTTTGAGGCTGGGAAAAGTCACAAATCAAGGTATCGTAGGGGCTATCCTTTGTTCCCGAAGACTGCACTGATGTGGGGCTGGCTGCTGGTAATCCTTTGTCATTAGCTTACCACATGGCAAGGCACATGGTGGCATCTTCTGGTCTCTCTCTTCCCTTCTGATTTTCATTGATTTCAACTTCTTACTTCTATGGCTTTTTCCCCCCCTCTCACTCTGTTTTCATTCTATTTATAAAAGGACTTCAGTAGAAGGACTAAGTCCCATTCTGAAGTAGCTGGGTCCCACCTTAACTAAAATAGCATCATCAGAAGGTCCTACTTAGAATCGGTTTACACCCAAGGAATGGATTGAGTTTAAGAACATGTTTTTATGGGTTACATATAGCTTCAAACCACCACAGTAAGCAAACTATTCTTTCTTTCTAGAAGCTTTATATTTGGCATTCTAAAATTTCATGATGATGGCTCTAGGAATGTGTGTGTTTGTGTCTTAATTCATCCTTCTCATGACTAGATGATGTCTGGAGACTTGCATCTTTCTTTGGCTCTGGGAAATTTTTGTCAATTGCTTATTTAATGTTCCTTTCTTGTATGTCCTCTGTTCTCTTTTTCTTGAGCATCTCTTAGGTGGATAATGAGTTTTCTGAATTATTCCTCTTATGTATCAACTTTTTACATAAATTTTTTTCTAAATCTCTTCATTTTTAATTATAATCTGCGAGGTCAATGTTTTCCTTCTAACCCTTCTGTTGAATTTCTTATTCTTTCAATTCTGTTTTTAAATTTTAATAGTTTTTTTCTTGTTATTTGGTTTATTTTGAGCACCCTGTGTTTCTTTTTTTTTAACGTGTAAAATATTCCTCTTTTCTGAGACACTAATGAGATAGTTTTGAAGATCTCTTCTATTCTCTATATTATATTTCCTCTAGGGTATTTGGTTTTTGTTCCTCTCATTCCTTCTCTATTGGGATATCTTTCTTCTTATTAATTATTAATTGATTAAAAATATTATTTCTTTAGTTCTTACTCTGAGTCACACATTGAGCTAGTCAGACAAAGTTCCTGGTCTCATGGAGCTTACATGGAAGTCACAACAATCATGTAAATAAGTAGATAAACAAAATAAGACTTTCAGTTTGTAGGAAGCATCAGGAAGTAAATAAAGGGGGTGGCGTGAGCATGAGTGATGGGGTAGAGATCCTTTAGAGGGGCTGGTCATGAAGGCCTCCTTTAGACTGTGGCATTGGATCTAACACCTGAGAGACAAGCAACAGCCAGCAATGTGACAATGACATCATTGGGTGGTGGGGGAAGGGGACAGTGATTCAGGCAGATGGATCAGCAAGCAGGTGAGGGTGAATTTGCTGTGTTTGGGGGGTAGGAAAAGAAGGCCAGTGTGGTGGAAGCATCCTGAACATAGATGGGAGCTTTGGGGGAGAACATCAGAGAGGAAGGCTGGGGCAGATTATATAGCACCTGTGGGCAGGCCCTGGTGGAAGGAGTTTGTTTTTGATTTTAATTGCAGCAGGAAACCATTGGAGTGGTTTAAGAGGCATGTGATGATCTGATTGGTTTTTAAAGATCAGCTCTAAAACAGCTTGGCAGTTCCTCAAAACATTAAAACATAAAATGACCACGTGGCCTGGAGATTACACTCTTAGGTATATACCCCAAAGAATTGAAAGCAGGAACTCAGACAGACATTGTACAACAATGTTCATAGCAGCATTATTCACAATAGCTAAAAGGTGGAAACACCCCAAATGTCCATTAGCAGATGAATGGATAAACAAAATGTATGCCCATACAACGGGATATTATTCAGCTGTAAAAAGGCGTGAAGTTCCAATACATGCCACAACAGGGATGAACCTTGAAACCATTATACTGAAGGAAACACGCCAGACACAAACGAACAAATGTTGCATGATTCCACTTATATGAAATATCCAGAATAAGCAAATTCAGATAGACAGAAAGTTCATTAGAGGTTACCAGGGACTGGGAGAAGGGGGAGTAAGGAATTATTACTCTAAGGATAAGAGTTTCTGTTTTGGGTGATGAAAAAGTTTAGTAATGGAAGGGGGTCATGGTAGTACAACACTGTAAAAGCAATTGATGCCACTGAATTATACACTTAAAATGGTGGAAATAGCAAATCTTATGTTATATATATGTTACCACAATTTAAAAATATGATCAGCTCTGCTGAGTGGAGGATGAACAGAAATAGGTAAGATTGAAAACACGGAATCCAGTTAGGAGGCAGCTGCAGTGGTCTCGGCTAGTAAGTTAGCTGTAGCAGAGAGGATGTTACAGGATGGAAACTAGGAGAACATTGGTCACAAAGCCAGGAAGTGGTCTAAGAAGGAGATAATGTCAACTGCTGCTGTTAGGTCATGGAAGATTGAGACAGAGAAGTGAACATCATGCTTGGCAAGTGAAGGTCCTTGGTGACTTGACAAGAGCAATCTCAGGAGAGTGTGGAAGAGAGAAACTCAGATGGAGCTAAACATTTGGCCTGTGTCTGGGCATAGTAACTGAAGAGCAAGTGTGATGGTTAATTTCATAGGTCAACTTGGCTAAGTTAGAATGTACACTTGCTGGTCAAACATTGGACTAGATGTTGCTGTGAAGGTAATTTTTAGGTGGGATTAGCATCTAAAATCAGTTGACTTTAAGTAAAGGAGATGACCCTCAGTGATATGGGTGGGCCTCATCCAACCAGTTGGACATCTTAAGAGAGAGAATCGAGGGTTCCAGGGATCAGAAGATATTCTACCTCAAGACATCTTAAGAGAGAGAGAGAGAGAGAACTGAGGGTTCCAGGAATCAGAAGGTATTCTTCTCCCTGGGTTTCCAGCCTGCTAGGCCTTTCCTAAAGACTTGGACTGAAATCTTCAACACCACTCTTACCAGAATTTTCAGCCTCTGGCCTGCCCTATGATATAGGAGCTTGCCAGCCCCCACAGTCACGTGAGTCAATTCCTTATCAGAAATCTCTTTATATATTCATTTCATTGTGTCATGGTTAATTTTGTGTGCCAACTTGGCCAGGTTTTGGTGTACAGTTGTTTGGTCAAGCACACACACATATCCTGTTGATTCAGTTCCTCTGGAGAACCTTAATACAGTAAGTTATTGGGATGGTGGATTTCTCACTTTCTTTTTTTTTTTTTTTATTATGGGTAAAAATAAAAATTCTCACAATACATACAAACATTTGCAAAATGATATATAAATATATATGCATATATGTGTATTTGCTTACAAAAATGTTATTTATATATATATATATATATATACCTATATTTCAAGAGGTGCTTAGATTACCCAAAATATTACACGGAACCCACTGGGATTCCCATGTTGCCCACCTCCCACA
>JAKSZT010054399.1:13014161-13046976 GCA_026826555.1 Tolypeutes matacus
GAGGCGACTGGGATGGTGATGTCCACTCCAACTCCAAGTGAGAGAGGCCAGCAGTTTCTTGATCTTACAAAAAGGTGCCCATGGAAGCATTTTGCCCAATTACATCACGACAGCCTCCTGATTGACCTCAATTTTACAATACCATCAATTTGTAAAGTGTATCTGCATTTCAGAGATGTTCATTTAGAGAAGCTGAACATTTGTTTCCTAGAATCAGTGAAACCAGGTAAACACTTTCTTCAAATATCTGGAGATCTTTACCATTCTGCTCATAGTTTTAGAGCGATGCACCAAAGATCTGCTTGAAGCGCTCCTGTGTGGTGGTGGCAGTGGGTGGGCAATGGGCTTTACTGGCAGTAGACTTAATGGAAGGTGACTGGGCTTGGCTGCTGCATAAGGAAACTCTCTGATAATGATTTTCCCTTGGGTTGGTTGGATTCCCCAGGGAAGAATTTTTTAATCTTCCTCCTGAAGTCTATAAGCCTGACTTTGGGAGTCAAGAGGGGGCAGAAGGCTGGGGAACCCAATATTCAGTTTGTACACTTTGACTTAGGTCCTCTCTTCAGTAGAATGCTCTACCTTAACTTATGCCCAGTATCCTTAGCCCAGAGATGCTCAGTTATACGCTGCCAGCAGGAAGAGAACCAGGCTTCTGCTCTTTAGAGTTGGAAAGGTGAGCTGGGGATCTAACCTGGTCTCGAACAAACTTTTAACCAAACCTTCTGATTTCAGTCCTATATTTTCCTCTACTTCCAGAGGAACATGGTGCTCCTCTTGAAGGTCTGTGATGTAAGTCAGGTTTCATGTTGGTTCAGGTTTGCTAAATCAGTTATTTCTCCTCCTTTACTTTCCTCTTTCTAGAACGTTCTTTTCCCATTCTCTTTGTTCTAATGGGTTTATGCCTTAAAAATCACTCTCCTGTGACTCTAGTTTGGTTTTGGGAGAAAATGGAAGGAAATATTAATGTTCAACTTTAACTGGAATTCCTCATTTATTTTTTATTTTTTTAATCTTTAAGGGATATAACTTCAATTCAGAGACTTGGGAAACAATGAAAAGGACAGAGTGGGAAAAATAACCCATAATCCCATCACCAGAGATGACACAGATGCTCATGGTGATATCTTTGTGCATGTATTTAACTGTTTCTTTGTGATAAACTCAGTTTTGGAAAAGGTGAGTAATTTAACAAGCACCTTTTAAAGGCTTTTGATTTAAATTGCCAAGTTGACCTATGGAAAAGTTGTTCCCATAAACAACTCGATGAAAAGTGTAGAACACTTATGTGTGTGTATATATATATATATAGTCATCAACAGTGGGTGATATTCTTTTCAAGATTTTGCCAGCATTGTAGGCAAAAAACTGGTATATTCTCGGTGTTTTTAATTTGACTTTCTTAACTCTTAGTGACCTTAAGTCCCATAATACATGTAGTTCTATAAAATCCAGTGCGTACTGTCAATATGTATTTTTTCTTTTGTGAATTACCTTTTTCATTTCCTTTGCCTATTTTCAATTAGTGCTTTCATCTTATTGATTCATAAGAACTCCATATGTTAAAGCTATTGATTCAATACTTCAAAATATTTCCCCCTTTTGCCTTTTAACTTTTTAAGGATCTTTTTCATTTTGTGCTGTCAAGCAATCGATCCTTCCTTTTATATCTATGTCTTTTGTTTTAGTTTGCTAAGCTGCTTAAGCAGATATCCTGAAATGCATTGGCTTTCATGATGGAAATTTCTTCGCTTATAAGCTTACTGTCTTAGGCTTTGAAAATGTCCAAATCAAGGCATCATCAAGATGATACCTTCTTCCTGAAGACCAGCTGCTGGCAATTCTGGACTCCTCTGGCATATGACAAAGCACATGGCAGTGTCGGCTGGTCTCTCCCTTCTCTTTCAGGTTTCCTTGCTTCTATCTTCTTGCTCCCATCACTTTCTCTCTCTTTATCTGAATCATATTCTCTTATAAAGGACTCCCTGTAAGAAGATCAAGACCTACACTGAATGAGGTGGGTCACATCTTTTTATTTTTATTTATTTTATTTTATTTTTTTTAAGATTTTATTTATTTATTCATTTATCCCCCTCTTGCTGCTTGTGCTCGCTGGGTCAGCTAACCACGCCGTGCAGGCGGGCTTGCCTTCACCAGGAGGCCCCGGGAACCGAACCCGGGGCCTCCCATATGGTAAACGGGAGCCCTACTGATTGAGCCACAGCCGCTTCCCGAGGTGGGTCACATCTTAACCTAAGATCCTACTTACCAAAAGATCCTACTTACAATGGGTCCACACCCACAGGAATGGATTAACTTCAAGAACATACTTTTCTGCAGTCCATTCAGCTCCAAATCATTACATCTTTGGTACTCTGTTCTTATCCCAACAGAATAACAACTTTTTAGTTTCATTCTTTGCAGTTAGCTTTTTGATCTATCTCTGATTTATGTGCTATCTGGCATGAACTAAGGCTCTAACTTTAGTTTTTTCCTATATTATTTCCAATCACCTCAGCAATATTTATTTAAAATATATTTCCACATTGCTTGGAAATGCTGCTATCATCAAATATTAAATACTTCTATCTATTTGGATCTGTTTTAGAGCAAAGACTAGGAACTTTCCAGTTCTCCATGCTTTCCCTTCAGAACAGGTGAGGTTATCTCTCTGAGTTTCTATTGCTTCATCTGTAAGCAATGTCAAGGCACTGTATTATTCTGGTTATTAAGTTTTTGTAGCCACTTGTGTTCTGATTCATTAACTTCATCAACAAAGATGGGTCTTCTCTGATGCCTGTGTCTGTGCAAAACCCTGGAAATACAATGGAAAATAAAACAAGCACCGTGTGATGGCCAGTTTAGTAAGCCAAAGACCAATTTGTCTAAAAGTAATTGCACTGCAGTGTTACAGGTCCTCGGACAGGTCTCCTCTATGAAGAAGAACATAGGATAATAAACAAAATATTCACAGTGGTTGTTTCTGAGGGTGTGATTTTAACTGAATTTTGATTTCTTCTTTATTCTTTCCTGCATTCTTTGTACTTTCTACAAGCATACACATTATCTCTATTTTTATCACTATCATTTTTTAAAAAGACCTTGGTTTCATAGAAATGGCTAAAATCATCATCCTTGGTTTGTAACACTCTCTTGGGTCCTATAATATGCCTTTATAAAATGAAAAAAGAAGAAGAAATCTATGGAGGTTGGTGCAGACCCAAGAGAAGGAAGCTTTGTAAAGAGTGTCACAAGGGGCATTCCTTGGGTGGGCATATTAGAAAAGCTAAATCTGGCAGGGGGTGGTGTGAGGGTACAATGTTCAGCAGACTGAAACAATGTGCTCTTTGGGGGAACCGTGAGTAATCCAGCTCATCAGGAGGTGAGTTCATAAAAGGGAAGTGATCACACATTGTCTGGGTGTACAAAGGGAGCATATGAAATGGAAAATTTTAAGGCTGTGACATTTTGCACGCTGAAGGATCCCCTATATCCAATTAAACCAATCCTTTGGGTCATTTTCTCACAAATGTAAGATTAGATAATTTTTCTATTTAAAAAGTTTGGCTCTATATTAGTACCAGAGAAATAAAGACTGTCGGAGCCAAAGAATCCCTTTGTGAAAGAAACTGTTAAAATAAGTGCACATTAACCCAGGTTATTAACAAAATGAGGATTTTGAACAACGATTTCTTTTCTGCCCAGCATTATCAATTTCTCCCTCTCTATTACATTTTTCCCAAGGGCTTGCTCAAATGTCCTTGACTCTTGCTTGATCCCCATTCCAATCTATGACTCCATTTCTCTGCTCTTCCTCTCAGAGAAACTCTTTCCTAGATTAGAGTAGTCCATGCTGTCTGCTCCACTGTCCCACCTTTTCTTCTATCCAGAACTTTCCTCAGTGAGGCTCTCAGCCCCACTGCACCACTGAAACTGGTCTGCACCAGTTCCGTGAACACCTCCATCTTGCCAAGTCCCACGGTCCCCTGCTATATTCTCCTTATTGAATCTTTCAACAGTGTTCGGCACGAATGAACCCTCCTTCCTTTGGAAACTTTTCTATGGGCTTCCATTCCATTCCATTCCTCTGGTTTTCCAGCTCTCTCAATGGCTGCTCCTTTTCAGGCTCTTCCACCTCTGTCTGACCTCTAATGCTGGAATATTCTAAGACTCAGCTCTGGGTTCCCTTCTCTTTTCCCAGTGCCATTAGTATGCTGAAGACTCCACAGAAGTCTGATTTTCCCTAGATCTCCAGATTTCTAAATCCACCTGCCCTAAATCCATTTCTGCTTCTCCACTTAGATGTTAAGCATCTCAAACTGACATGGCCAAAATAGAACTCTTGAGCTCTCTACCTCCTTAGAGCTGCTTCTCTAGTCTTTCCTGTCTCAGGATATGGCAACATCATCTACCCATTTTCTGGAACCCAAAGCACAGGAATCATTCTAGATGTACTGTTAAAATTTTTTTATGTTGTGGTATCATATGTACAAGATAAAAATTCCCATTTTAACCCCTTTCAAGTGTATAATTTAGTGGTGTTAATTACTCTCACAATGTTGTACTACCATCACCATCATCCATTACCTTAAACAGAAACTCTGTACCAATGAAACATTAACTCTCTATTCCCTACCCTCACCCTGGCCCCTGGTAACCTGGATTCTGGTTTCTGGCTTTCTGAATTTGCTTATTTGAATTAGTTCATATCCACAAATCATACAATATTTGTCCTTTTGTGTCTGGCTTATTTCACTCAATATGATGCCTTCAGAGTTCATCCATGTTGTTGCATGTATCAGAACTTCATTCCTTTTTAGGGCTGAATACTATCCTATTGCACATTTTGTTTGTACATTCATTCGTTGATAGTCACTTGGGTTGTTGCACTCTTTTCATTTGTGCCTTACATTTGCCCAGTAGCAAGTCCTGTCAGGTTTATTTTGAAAATGTCTTCTGAATCTGACCACTTCTCCCCTCTCCACTGCTCAAATCCTAATCCAAGTCACTGCCTTCTCTCAGCTGGGCTGCTCTGTCTCCTGGCTGGCCCCACAGCTTCTCTCCTTACCCATTCCTATCATTTCTCTGCTAAGTGGACAGGGTGATCATGTTGAAATATTAATTGAAATTGGAGCAGCACGTACCCTGCCTACAGCCCTCTAATGGCTTTGGATTATAATGAGAATGGATCCAAACTCTATCCAAGGGCCGTCGGGATTCAGCACCCGTGTCAGTGTATTCTCTGCCCTCCACGCAGTCTTTCATTTTCTGCCTCTGCAACACACCACATGCACCCTCCCTTGAACTGTGGCTTTTGCTGTCACCTCTGCCTAAAACATTGTTCCCTAAGAGCTCCTCCTGGCTGGCTCCTCAGCATTCAGCTCTCAGTTTAATCACCACCTCGCTTGAAGAGATCAACATAAAGAAGCTACTTAGTCCCCTTTTATCGCAGGGCGTGTTGAAAGCTTCTTGGAATGGAACTACTGTCTGATATTTCCTTTTCTTCTTGATGTTTGTTTTCCCAACCAGAATGGAAGCTCCACGAGCAGGAGCCCTTGTCTGACGTGTTGATGGCTGCACCTTGCACACCTGGAGCAGTACCTGGCACCCGATAAATGTTTGTTGAATTAAAATATGTGATCCTGTTACACCTTCATAATAGCTGTATGACGGAGATATTCGTGTCCTCAGTCTGTAGGTGGGAAAAACAACTTCAAAGAGGCTAATTAGTTTGACCAAGGTCAAATGGCTCTTAAGTGTTGGGATCCGATTTCTGAGACTTGTTTTTTTTTTTTTTTTTGGTGGCCTTTTTAAACTTTTTATTTTGAAATAATTATACTCATGAAAAATTACAAGAGTAGCACAGAGGGGTCCTATCTACCTGTCACCCAGCTCCCCCGCCCCGTGCTGACATCTTATATAACTTCAGCACATGTATCAAAACCAAGAAACTGGCATTTGGAACTTTGCTTTTGATCCCCGACAATCCTGCCTTCAGCATCGATCCCTCTAGAATTGAGAACTTATTTTACAGGAACAGGGAGAGATTCCTAAAGTATTGGTAAGCAGCTGAGTTAATTTTTTATACCTGCTGAAAACTGAGTTTACTAAAGGTGTTAAAAGCTATTTTTGCAGCAGGGCTGATGGGGTTTAAACAGTTTTTCCTTTCCTTTTTTTTTTTTTAAGGCCTATAATTAGTGCATGATGTTATTTACCTAAGAACCTGCAGTTTGAACACGGATCTTATTCTTTAGTGCGCAGAACTCTAGAAGTCTGAAAGGCCCAGGCTGTGCTCCGTTTAGCTCTGGCTTGCCTCTCTGGGCAGCTCCCCCTAACTTCTCCTGCTCAAGGACATGTGCATGAATGATTTTCCACACACAGAGCCCTCTATGCTTTTCAGAGAAAGGCAGTTTTGTATTTGGATTTGCAAATAGCTGTGTGTGCCCATCCCCTTGAAAACCCATAGAACCTACCCTAAGCATCCCATAAGATCTTTGAACTGCATGTCACCCAGAGGCTGCATCACATATCATTGGTTCTCCGACCTCTGGCCCCAGGTGGAATGTGGGAGGAGAAAGGGCTGCTTTTCGGGGGATGAAGGGAACTTCTGTCAAAGCAGCTGTTGTCAGGACCACCCCTCTCCAGGCCCTGCCTGCAGGGATGCTCATCCTGCCTCCATGAGCATGTTCTCTGAATCCCTGGTCTTCTTAGAGAAGGATGGTCAGGAGGGAGGATCATTGCAGCCAAGAAGTCAAGAAGCAAGAACGCTTTTGTTTCTGTGCTGTGACTCTCCAGAAAATCTATCCTCTACCGAGTTTCAGCCGCCAATGTATAAAGATATTTTTTGAGACAATTGGGGATAATCTAACATTTTAGGTGACTTTGGTAGATTGAATTTTGCACCCCAGTTGTAAATAGGACCTCTTGAAGATGCTTTTTTTTTTGTAGTTCAAGGTGTGGCTCAACTGAGTGAGATTAGGTCTTAATCCAGATTACTAGAATCCTTTTCAAGCAGAAGAAATTCAGACACAGTGAGAGAAAGCCACAGAAGGAGCTGGAAGCTGGAAATCAACAGAACCTGGAAGAGAAAGGAGAGGCCATTGCACGTGACGCGAGGCAGGGATACAAACCAAGGAACCCCACGGCTCGGCAGCTAGCATCAGAATGTTACAGACTTTGGGGGTAAAGCGTCGCCTTGCTGATGTCTCAATTTTGAACTTCTCCTAGCTGCAAAACCATGACCTAATAAATTACTGTTGTTGAAGCCAACCCCTTGTGTGGTATTTGTCATAGCAGCCTGGCAGACTAAGACAAATAGAGTTAGTTTTACTGTGTGGGACAATGGTGCTGTAGTTATATTTTAAAAGTCTTTTTCTGTTAGGGACATGTATTGAAGTATTTACAGGTGAAATGATGTGACGGCTGAGATTTGCTTTAAGCACCAGGAGAAAGTGTGCTGTGAGTGTACTAGTTTGTGTGTGTGTGTGTGTGTGTTTGTGGAGAGCAGTAGATAAAACAAGTAAGTAAGAAAGCTGATGGTGTTGAAACTGGATGATAGATGCAGGGAGATTCTTCATGCTAGCCTCTCTACTTCTGTTTAAGCTTAAAATTTCCTTAATAAGACTTTAAATATTTTAATGCCACCATTAATATTCATGAATTCTGCTGGATATCAGGTTTATAAACTACCTGTTTAGTTGCCTGATAGAGCTTAGGGCTGCAAAGGGTCATTATGGAGGCTGCCAATCAAGATCCTAGAAGATATGTACTTTTCTGCACAGTGCTCATAATCAAGCACTTAAAAATAAATTTATTCTAATTATAATGAGTTTTTCACATCAGCAGACTATATGGGATATGTTGAGTCAAGTTCCAAATCTTTGGTGCAAACCTTTCTCAAGCATAGCCTCCGTTTTGGTGATTTTGAATAGATCCGACTGACCACACTTGAAATTCTCTTGGATGACTCCTGGTACTGCTGAGCCTTAGGGGCTGTTTTAGTTTGCTTTATGCCAGAAATGAGTTGGCTTTTACAATGGGAATTTATTAGGTTAAAAACTTATGGTTCTGAGGTCGTGAAAAGTTTCCAAATCAAGGCATCATCAGAGATGCTTTCTCACTGAGCTGTAGCTGTGGGCGATCAGGCACATGGCGGTGCCTGCTTGTCTCTCCCCTCTCCTCTGGGCCACATTGCTTTCTGCTTCTGGCTAAAGTGGCTTCCTTGGCTCCTGGGGCCTTCTCTCTCAGCTTCTGGGTTCCTCTCTGACTCTGCAGCTTTTTTGTGTGTGTGTCTGTGGTTTTTCATTCCTCCACTTATAAAGGACTGCAGTAAGAGGATTAAGACCCACCCTGGGTCATGCCTTACTGAAGTGATCTAGTCAAAAGGAAGGTTCCTACATTGGGTTCACAGGCACAGGAATGGATTGGCTTTAAGAACAGGATTTTCTGGAGTCCACAAAAGATTCAAACTGCCACAGGGACCACAGCTGGAATCTGTATGGAGGATAAGAGCTGCAGGGACTGGGAAGATGTGAGCCGATGGGAGCTGGCACCTCACGCCTTGCATGAGCTGGCACTGCATGACTGAATCACAGTGCCTGGACATGGAAGGAACTTGCCAGGCACTCAGTGGGGGTCACACTGGGGCATTTTTTTTTTTCCTACTACAATGAAGAGGTTGGCACCTACTTCAAGAAATAGGCAGGATAGAAAGATCAGATTATGATCCTCTGAAGAGAGCTGCTTACAAGGTCTCCCTTGACAAGCATGGAGCAGGCAGGCCACATTTTCCTGGGGGTTTTAAGGGGCTTAAAAAGTTCCTTTGTGTTTGGAGTGGGGAGTCTACAGGCAGGAAAGGGAGAATGGTGAGCTCAGGTCTATGAGGTAGCAGACCCTGATTCTGGTTTCTCCTTAGCCCTTGGGGGGCTTCAGGGGAACTGCAAGTGGAACTCATGTTAAAGCAGTGTTCCCCAACCTTGGCACTATTGGCATTTGGGACCAGGTAATCCTTTGTGGTGGGGGCCGTCCTGTGCACTACAGGTTATTTAGCAGCACCCTTGGCCTCTACCCACAAGATGCCAGTAGCACCCTCTCCCCCAATTGTGACAACAAAAAATGTTTCCAGACATTGCCAAATGTCCCCTTGGGGGTGGGGGAGAGGGAAGTCATCCCTAGTTAAGAACCACTGTCTTGGGAGCAGAGGTGGCTCAAGTGATTGGGTGCCTCCCTCCCATACGGGAAGTCCCGGGTACGGTTCCCAGTGCCTCCTAAAAAAAAAAAAAAAAAAAAAGGAGACGAGCAGACAAGGGCAAACAATGAGGGTGGGGGAGAAAGAAAGAAATAAAATAAATCTTAAAAAAAAAAAAAGAACCGCTGTCTTAATGGGAGAGGCCCATCTCTTTCAACCTTCTGAGCTTAGGCAGATCAAGGCCTGAAAACCAGCATGGGGTCAGGGGATCCCCTTTCCCCAGAGAGCCCAAGAACCCCTTCTAGGGGCTCAGAGTTTCAGGGTTCATGGTGGGGGTAGTCAAGGCGTCTACCTTCGCATTAGCACTTGGGCCAGACTTTTGGAAAAAAATGCTTAGATAATCAATCAACTCATGCTCAATTTGTGTGGGCCTAGCACATACAATAGAAGTCAGGATTTTCTTAAAAAAGGCCATAAGGAATAAAATACAAACACTAGTGTTTTAGTTTCCTATCTGCTGAAACAAATGCTATACAATAGGTTGGCTTCAACCAGGGGAATTTCTTAGTTTGTAGTTTTGAGACTAGGAGAAATAGAAAATCTAGGATTCCTCAAGGGGATGCTTTCTCCCCAAAGACTGGCATTCTGGGGCTGGCTGCTGAGCATCCTTGGTCCTTGGCTTTTTGTCACATAACAATGGCAGCTACTACGAGTTCCGTTTTATTCTGGCTTCTTGCTGCTGCCGTGGCTTCTCTCTCTGCCCGACATTCCCTCTACCTATAAAGGACTCCAGTAATCTGGATTAAAAGCCAACCTGATTCAGTGGGGCCACACTTTAACTGAAGTACTGCCTTGAAGAGATCTTATTTTCAAGGGGCCCACACCCACCAGAATGTGGACGAAAACCAAGAACATACCCAAATGGGGCTATACAATTCACTCCACCACAATTAGCTTCCTTGGTTGTGATTTGAGTCTTTTTAAGGTGAAATGGAGGTGCTAAGAAACAACAATTAATTAAGATTCCAGTTAGTTGGGCTTGGTTACTACCAGCTTTACTCTGTTTTTTATTTGTTTGCTTTGTTTTGTTTTATGGCAAGGTGGAGGATTCACTAAATTTGCTTCCTCTCGGTTCTAGGTTGGAGGAACTGGAGCTAGGATGTCAGGGTCTTCCATGCTGACTTTTGAATCAGGACAGGTTCCCATCATCATCTCCTCTGCCTCTCTGCAGCCCTGGTGAGTCCACACAATTTTGTGCAGAATTGCCCACTTCTGTCTTCTTGCTTCCCACATGCTTTCTTGGCTAATGTCGTTTCCCACATCAAACACTGCTTCTGTGTGCATTCCTTTTCTTTTTTTTTTCTTTACTGTGTGCACTTTTTATGATGCTTGTCCATGTGTTACTTGGCCCCAGAGTTGCTGGACCAAGTCACCAAGTATTTAGCAGCAGGGAATAACATATGGTAAAGTCAAAGATTTGAATTGTCATTACCCCAGGAAGACCTGGCCCACTTTGGGGATGTGGTCGTTTTTAAAGCATTTTCACAAATTTTTTGGCATTTCTCCCTCAGAAAGTGGACCTGAATTCCCCTCCCTCTGAATATGGGCTAGCTTTAGTGACTCACTTCCAACAAATAGAATATAGCAGAAATGACACTGTATAACTTGTGAAGGTAGGTCATAAAAGACAATCTAGCTTCTGCCATCTCTCTCTCTGTCTCTGTCGCTCTCTTTCTCAAGATACTTATCCTGGCTTCCAGCCACCCTGGGGAGGTTCACATGGATATTCTGGCCGTAGTTGCTGCTAGCAACCTGCATCAACCCCCACCCCCCCCCACTCAAGTGAGTCAGCTTTCCAGTGTTTTCAGTCCCCAGCCTTCAAGCCATGTCAAGTAGAGTAAGGACAAGCTGTCCATGCTTAGACTTGGCTAAATTTCAGATTTGGGAGCAATGTAAATGCCATTGTTGCTTGAAGCTGCTATGTTTTGGGGGTGTTTGTTATGCAGCACTGGATAATTGGAATAGCTAACAATAACAT
Organism: Tolypeutes matacus; assembly: GCA_026826555.1. Lineage (NCBI taxonomy): Eukaryota > Metazoa > Chordata > Mammalia > Cingulata > Chlamyphoridae > Tolypeutes > Tolypeutes matacus. Next base: position 13,025,384 of record JAKSZT010054399.1, read on the forward strand.
AATAAGATTAACAGCTACCACTTACTGAGCACTTACTATGCACCTAGCCACTGAACTAGCCATTTTACAAGGATCATCTCATTTAATCCTCACAGCATCTCTGGAATGTAGGCATGTTACTAACTTCACTTTAGAAATGAATACGGCATGGCCCAGAGAGGCTGAGGACCTGCCCAAGGTCTTGAGGCTGGTAAGAAGCAGAACCACAATCAAACCCTACAGTCTACCCCCAGAGACCATGGTCTAGGGTAACCAGAATGGCCTTCCCGGAGTGTTAGAGGAAGGTTCATGCCACAGAGTGTTCTGGCCCCACCAAATGAGATGGAGGCAGGAGGAGTCCCCATGGTAGCTACTTATGCAGCTGCCTGATGGCCTCTGCTGCCTTTTAAGCTCCAGAAGTACCACCTCAGCAGCTTGCTCCTGCCTGGCCTTGACATTCTCCTGGTCTCTGATCAGCCCCTCTCATCCTTCCATCTGTACAGCAGTGTTTCCCCGTGGACCACGGGGTCTTCCACAAACTAACTGAATGAGGGGGCACCCAGCAACCTGCATTTGTAAGAATCTCCCTAGACGATCCTCATACAGAAGAAATTTGGGGACCCATGACTTTAGAGACAATATGCCAAACCCAAGGAAATCCATAAGGGGATCCTGAGGGCCCCAGGCTCCTCCTCCATTCTACCATCTATCTTTCTTTGAGAGGTGATCATGGAGGCCCAGACCACTTGCAACCAATTCCCTACACATCAATGCATGGCTGATGTTTGTCTCTTTCTTATGAGAGAAACAACAAAATGTGCTAGAGATCCATTTTCTGAGGGGCTGGAAGATTTGCAAAGTCATCCCCATGGAATTTCAAGGGATAAGTGCTTCCCAAGTCCTGGTTACTTTTTCCCTTAGCTCTGGCACATTTGTCAACTCCATCTTCTACAGATGAAATTACAGGGCCTTCAAGACAAGGGGGAGATTAGCCTTAACACTACCTTGTCCCACCTAATTTCTGCAGAAGAGTTGTTGCAGCATTCAATCAAAGTGACAGCTCTCAATAACCAGCCTTTGGTAAACGCTCTTTAATGAAAAAGCTTGGCATCCCAGGGGAGGGCACGTGATGAAAACACTGCCAGGTGGGATTCCCGGGATCCAGACTGCATGTGAGGACACCACAGCTTCACCGTTCCTCTACAATGTGCTTTTGTCATGTGGTGATAATTATGTAATTCAAAACATAAGTACAGTGGGATTCAGCCTCCTTGGCCTTGGGGAGTGTTAGCAACTTGCCAGAAATGCAAAGAAACAACCACACAGTGTCCTCAATCACTGAAGAGCCAAGTGGTGTAGAGGATGCAAAAAGGATGCAGGTGATTGCATTCTGGTGGTAGAGGTAGATGTATACATACAAGCTGACAAAGCAAGGGTGCTATGTGAATGAATCATGTCTGTGCTGTGAAATGACCTTCACCGGACTGAATGCAGAGGGTGGCTGGGTCCTCAAGGAAGGCTCTGTGAAGTAGGTGGGTCTTGGGGAGCCCTGAAGGATGGGTAGAGTTCTGGCATGTGGGATGAACTAATGGAGCCACTCCAAGGCCTGCTAAGGGTGCTGGATAGACAATTGGATGCCACACAAGGTGAAGCAAGAGGATGCTGTTTTAGTTTGCTAAATACTCCTGGGAACAATATACCAGAAATGGTTGGCTTTTATAATGGGATTTTATTAGGTTAAAAGCTTACAGTTCTGAGGCCGTGGAAGTGTCCAAATCAAGGCATCGTGGGGAGACCAGCTGCTGGCGATCCTGGAGTCCTCTCTCACATGGTAGGGCACATGGAGGCATCTGCTTCTCTTCTGGGTCTCTTGTTTCAGCTTCTGGCTGCTCCGTCTGTGGCTTCCTCTCTCCTGTTCCTTTCTGAGCTCCTCTGTTCCTCTTTCCTGGGTTCTTCTCCATCTCTGGCTTTTTCTCTGAATGTCTCTGCATGTTTCTACCATTTATAAAGGACTCCTGTAAAAGGATTAAGATCCACCCTGGGCCACACAACCTAATCAAAGGCCCTTAACAGAAGTAATTTAATCAAGAGTTCCCACCTACAATAGGTTTGCCTGCACAGGAATGGATTAGCTCAAAGGACATGATCTTTTCTGGCATCCACACAAAAATCTTCAAACTGTCACAGGTGCCCCAGGCACAAATGTAAAAAAAAAAATGCTTGTCCAAGCTTTCAGCTCTGAGAGGGAGCCCTCCTAAAAGGCTGGCCCTGAGGGCCCCCTTGCCTAGGAGCCTGCCGGAACCCCAGGCTCAGGTGGAGGAGTTGGGAGACACATTGGCATGGGTATCTTCCTCCTGAGGAGAGTTGAAGACCCACCTGGCTGTGGAGTAGCTGAGTCTTCACACACCACAGGAGGAGACCAGCTCCAGGTGTGCTCATGGGGCCTCACAGCTGTTGGATCAGTCAGAGTCTATTGGAGATTGAATCGTTCCCCCCATAAAGACAGGTTCAAGTCCTAATCTCTGGTCCCATGGGTGTGAACCCATTTGCAAATGGGACCTTTGAAGATGTTATTAAGATGGAGCCAAACTGAATGAGGGTGGGCCTTGGTCCAGTAGACTGGAGTCCTTATAAACAGAGGAAATTGGACGTGGAAGTAGAAGCCAGAGGAGGGAGAGACGGCCATGTGACGAAGGCAAGCCAAGGAGCCTCAAGGATGGTTGACAAACCAACATCAGAAAGCCACAGACTCCGGGAGAAAGCAGAGCCTGTTGCTACCTTTGTACTTCTAGCCTCCCAACTATGGGACAAATTGCTGTTTAAGCCAACCAGAGCATGGTCTTTGTCATGGCAGCCCCGCAAACTAAGACAGAGGCCAAACCTCCACTGCAGGAGTTGGTGACAAAATGAAGTCGGCTTTGGACTTTGCCTTTTGGAGATGGGGGGCCTTGCTGGACAATTCTTGTCTTTGGAAAGTTTTCGTCTCCTGCCTTTAATGCCATACCTTCAGCCAAGGGACAAGATAGATAGGTACATACTCTTCTGGAGAATACCATTCCAAGGTACATTCCAGGACTGTGTGGGGACTGGAAATTTGGCTTTAGGGAACCAAAGAGCACTTATTTAGTCATGTGACAAACCCACCACTGTGTATCTACCGTGAATTCTTGCAGCCGGTCATGTCAAAGGTGTGCCCCACGTGGTACCTAAGTCCTCTGTGCCTCTCTTTACAACCAACCAACAAACCAACAGCTGCTTTTGAGAACTGATGGAGTAACTGTGACAGGAAACCACCCACAGTACAAACTTAGTCAACTGGTAAGGCGGCCTGAGCGTGAGGTCGCACCTTCCATGGGCTGCTAGACCGAGCGTGGTGGAGACACCAAGATAGGCCAGTTCTAGGAAGCATGGGACCCCTGTGTTGGCTAACTTTGGCACAAAGACTCTTCAAGTTTTTACATTTGTTTTTTATTGTGTTAACATACACACAACTTTCAAGCATACCATTCTATGGTATTAATTACATTTGCAATATTGTACTACCATCATGACCATCAAATCACTCCAAGCAGAAACTGCACCCATTATGCATTGACTTCACATTCCCACTCCTCCCTTCTCCACCACAGGTAACCTGTAACCTTACTTTCTGTCTCTATGAATTTGCATATTCTAAATATTTCACATAAGTGAGGTAATCGAATTTCTGTTCCTTAGTGTCTGGCTTGTTTCACTCAAGATGATGTCTTCAAGGTTCATCCAGGTTGCAGCACGACTTAGAGCTTCATTCCCAACAGTTTTGCCAAGACTTGCTTAGCCAGCTCGGTGGTCCAGAATGCTTCCACCCATCCTTCCCTCCCTCTCTCCTTTGCTCTAGGTCACACTTGCATGGTGGTCTCATGGCTTTGAGACCTTATTTCCCTTCCCACAGGTGTTTCCTCTCCTAAGCTCCTTGCATATTTACCTGCATCTTGAGCACAATTTGCTTTCCCATCTTGCAAAACTGCGAAAGGCTTCAGAGGATCCAGTCAGGGATGGAGGGCCTAGAACGATCAGTACTTTTAAGGTGACCAAGCATTTGCATGGGGAGCCATGGGCCTCCTTGGGCCCTTGGGTTGGGGACCCAGGATATTTCTGGCATGTAAGATGTTTGAGGGACAGTTGAGCAAAACTGTGACGTGCTACATAAAGGCACAGCGTTACTGAGTCATGGCCCATTTTCCTTCCCTCCCTCTTTCCCTTCCATCCTTCTTAAAAATTTTGAGGTACTGGGGCCGGGGATTGAAACTGGGACTTGCATATGGGAAGCAGGCACCCAACCACTGAGCTACACGGGCTCCTCTGAGTTTTTTTTTTTTTTTTTTTTCTTCTGTTTTTTGTTTTGTTTTGTTTTTAGGAGGCACCAGGAATAGAACCTGGGACTTCATACATGGGAAGCAGGTGCTCAACCACTTGAGGTACCTCTGCTCCCCTCCCTTCCTTCTTGCTTCTCTCTCTTTCCTTCCTCTTTCTTCATGATTTTTCTTCCTCAGCTCTGTTTTCTCTCTCCTTCCTTTCTTGGGAGTTTTCCATTGAGCCAACTTCAAGGTAAAACAAGACAGAAAACCTGCCTTGCATTTTCCTTACTGAAAGCACAAGAATGGGCTGGTGGCCAAATATGGAGCTGATATCTGGCCTAGACTGCTGACCCTCTGAGCGCCTCCCCCTGAGGTTTTTGCTGGACATTTCTGGGCTGCCCACGGTTAAAGGAAGCCTGGCTTCCCTTCTGGCGTTGGGCAGATCTGGAAAGTCCCACCATGTGTGGTTTATTATGGTGACATCTAGCTTATACCTCCGAGGGAAAAGTCATGTGAATTGCAAGACACAAACACTCCCAGTGGGTCTGCATCACCTCAAGTGAACAGAAATGGCTTTTGCATTTAAAAGTGTGCCTGGTGGAATGGGGTCAATTATTTACTAGAGACGGGGGAAAAGTAGTTTTTGCTAATTTAAGACAATTAAAATGCAATCGAGGCATTGAGTTTTGAATTCACTGCCAAGGAAATACAAGTACTATACCCTGTGTACTACTTTCTTGTCGCCTAACCTGGATTTTGCATGCTTTTCACCCTGGAACATTACAACACAGTAGCTCTAAGCAGAAGCCAATATGCGGGAGTAAGAAGGAGAAGGTGCTTATATCCTTTGGCACAAGTTAAAGTTACAAAATCTCTTTGTGGGAAGAGATTGGGATGTGAGTAAAGAAATTGTAAAAACAAAAAACAAGAAAACACCAACCACCCTTTGGAGCGAGGCAAAGTAAAAGAACAGGGGTGGAATGTCTACTCCGATTGTTTACTGTTGATTTTTTTCCCCAGTTTTTCAACAAAGATACTTTTTTTCACCAATCAGAGGATATTCTTTCTTCCTCTCACTCTTCCCCCCACCCCCAAAGCCTTTGCCTTCTCACACGTTGACTTTGTTTTCATCAACTGACGGCCCTTAAAACAGACTCTCTGTTCTTAAGCTTCACCATTAGTCATTTACTTAGAAATAAATCTTGGGAGAAGGTGGCAGGGGGAGGGAAATCGATTGCTCACAGGGCCCTAAATCTGTGCTGTTTTCTTTGCCAATCCAGTGGCCGGGGGCCCATTGCTGGATTGGGGTAGGACGGGTCCATTCCAAATGTGTTTTCATTATGGGAGCATCGGTATTAGGAAGAGAGCACTGGGCAGAGAAGGGAACACTGTGGCCTTGGTGTGGGTGCACGGGTTCCTTGGGAAAGCGAGGTCCAGGCAGGGATGGCAAAGCACTCGAATGTCGAGCTTGGGTTCATCAGTGAACAAACACCTCTGGACCAGACACCCACAAGCCCAAGGCCTGGCAGCTCCCCCGGGACTTCTTTCCTGAGGGCCGAACTCTGCAGCTGCACACCTGAGTTCTCATGCTGTGTGACACTGGGCAAGTTACATAACCTCTCTGTGCCTCAGTTTCCACATAGGTAAAACAGGATTATTAAGAGTACTGTAGAATCTGTCGCAAGAATTTAACGGGTGGACGCATGAAAGCTGCTGCACCCACAGCAAATGTTACGCTATTGCGATTATCATTATTTTTTCTCAAGGAAGAGGGAGGCCTTCTGGGCCGTGGAGCCCGCCAGGGATGTGGGCTGAGTCGGAGAGCCCAGAATCAGCAGAACAAGCTCTTCCACGAAAAATAACATACAGAGTCAGTCAAAATGACTCCCTTCTTGAGTGTCATCTCCATGCCAGTTATAATTGAGCTATGAAACCCGACAAAGGACGTGTTCTTAATCTTAATCCACTGTGGCTGTGAACGCATTGCAAATTGGACCTTTTGAAGATGTAAGCTTTAGTTAAGGTGTGTCAGGGTAGGTCTGAATCCCAGTTACTGGAGGGGAAGCTACAAGGGGGAGACAGGAGTCAGAAATCAGCAGAATCTGGAAGAGCAGACACAAAGAGAGAGAGAGATTGTGTGATGGTGCCAGAGGTGCAAACCAACTCCAAGGACTGTGGCAAGCCAGCATCCAGAATGCCACAGACTTTGGGGAGAAAAACACCTTGATTTTGAACTTCTAGCCTCCGAAACTGTGAGATAATAAATGCTTGCCGTTTAAGCCAGCCCATTGTGTGGTATTTGTCATAGCAGCTCTGGCAAATTGAGACACCAGTCATGGCAGAGATACTTCATGCACTTTCTCTGCAATCTTTATAACAATCCTGTATGTCAGATGGGATCACCCCCATTTCAGAGATAAAGAAACTGAGGCTCAGGGCAGCCAAGAACCTCACCCAAGTCACCCCGCTCGCCATGCAGCCAGTGGAACTGGAACTCAAAGATCCCACCATTTCACTCATCTCCTGGCCTCTTTCCTAATTAGTAAACCAGCATCACATTTGGAGGTCTTAGAGGGCCTCAGCTCTTGGGGTAAAAGATTTGCAAAGCCACAAACATTTTGAGGTTCTACAATGCTTTGCTTTGAAAGAGCCTTACATTTTTTTTACATGGTGCACATAGGAACTAATTGCCCCACAAATGAAGTGTGCCCTCTGGAGCAAAAGGCAGACCTTGCCTAATAGCACAGAACCACACCAGATGGATAAGTGGTAGACAGATTACGGTGGAGAGGGTGCGATTTTCCAAGAAATTGAAATGCACATCCTATTTGTGCTCGAAATAAATGGACTTGCAGAGGCTCTAGAGAGACCCAAAGTCCCTGGACCCTTAGCACATTTTCCTCCTGGTTTCCAAGCTTGACCGACACCTTCTGCAGCCAAGCTCAGAGCCATCCTCCCTCCATCCTTCCTGGCCTCCCATCCTCTCTCCCTGACTTTTCCCTCCTCTTCCTCCAAGCCCCAACTCCCACCCTGAGGACTTCCTCACTCCTCACACCAGCTGCCCTGCACGCAGGGGGAGAGTGTCAGTGCATGCATGTGTGAGTGTGTGTGTGCTTGCATGTGTGAGTGTGTATGCATTTGTGTGGGCATTTGTGCATGCACGTGAGTATGCATACGTGAGCTTGTGAGTGTGCATGTAGATGCATATGTGAATGTGTGCAAGTGTGTGTGAGCAGGTGGGGCACAGATAGCCCACAAGACAAAGCTGAACACATAAAACAAGTATTGTTAAAAAGCATGCAAAACGATCAGACAAGGAGCAAAAACGAGCAGACAACAAGCAGACAACGAGCGAAAAACTAACGAGCAAAGAGCATGCAAATGCCAGAGGGCATGCGTCCTTTGCATTTAATCAAAATGCTGCATTGCCAGTGTCCCTTAGTTGCCCTGTTTTATAGTCTTGTACTGAATTGTGTCATTTGAATGTAAATGTAGGTAGGGACCTGAATTTAACTAATATAGCACTAGGCATAGAGGCACATCTCTGGTGAAGAGGTTTCTTGCCTCTCTCTGTAGCACTCTCCACTGTATCCTGTTTTAGACCAGACTTTTATTTATAAAGCCTGAGGCCATAGCTACCTCTGGACTTTGTGATGACATGAGTCCCCATATGTCCTTTTATCGTACACGGTGTCTTAGTTTGCCATAGGGCTGCTAATGCAAAGTACCAGAAACGGGTTGGCTTTTATAATGGGAAATTTATTAGTTTACAGTTCCAAGGCCGTGAAATGTCCATCAGAGATGCTTTCTCACCAAAGTCGGCTCCTGGTGATCCTAGCGCTGTGCCACGTGGCGATCAGGCAAGACGGTGGGTCTGTCGGCCTCGTGCTACTTTCTCTTTGAACTCAGCTATTGTCCATCAGTCATCTCTCCCTGGGCTTCGGCTCCTTGAGCCTCTCTTCTTTCCTTTTTTTTTTTTTTTTAAAGATTTATTTATTTACTTTATCCATTTTAAACTCCCCCTCTCCCATTTGCTATTTTGTGTCCATTTGCTGGGCAATTCTCTGTGTCTGTTTCCTGCCATCTCTTCTCTTCCTCCTCCTCCAGTCTTCACCAGGACTCGATCCTGGAGATCTCCGATGTAGGAGAGAGGTGTTCTGCCACCTGCGCCACCTTGGTTCCTGGTTTTCGGAGCTTTCGAAGCATCTCGTCTTGTCGCTCCCCTGTTACGTCATCATCTTGCTGCATGGCTCCTGGGGCCTGGCAGCTCACTGGCACACAGAGCCTGGCAGCCCATGCGCCTTCTATATATATATATTTAAATTTTACTGGGAGGTCCTGGGGGTTGAACCCAGGTCCCTCCATATGGCATAAGGATGCCCAGCCATTTGAGCCATATCCATCCCCTCTCTTCTTTCCTTGAGCTCAACTGTGGGCGAAACTGGAGTCCTTTCTCTCACATGGGAGGATCAAATATGGCAGCTTCCTTTTCCTCTGTGTGTCTTTCCTGTGTCTCCATTTTCATCAGACCCATCAAGAGGGCGGAGACCCAAGCTGGCTCACACCTCACTGATGTAGGATAAACAAAAGGCCCCCCACCCATAGGAATGGGTTTGTTTAAAAAAGTAATCTTTTTCTTTTGGGGGATTCATAAGAGAACTTCAAACTGCCACAGTTGGATTTTGGTTTCTCTCATGTGCAACCAGAAAGGACCTGACAAGTACAATATGGAACACCAGAGAGCAACCGCTATTTTTAAAAATTAAATGAACAATCTTTGCTTAATACATTACAGTTTGTGAATAGTCATAGCAAACATCTATGGTGTTCGCTATGTGCCAGGCACTGTTCTAAGTCTATCACACCCAACAAACACGAGGAGACTCTATTATTATCCCCATTTCACAGAAAGGAAATGGAGGCCCAGAGAGGTTAAGGAACTTTACTGAAGTTGCACAGCTAATCAGGGATGAGTCAGGATTGGAATCCAGGTAGTCTGGCTCTGGAACCCCAGCTCTTAATGATGAAGCTAGACTAATAAGGGCAATTATCACGTCCTTTACATAGTTTATGAGTTTTCAACATACAATGTGGTTTTCCAAAGATTGGGCAGTTAGGGAGTGATGGAGCCAGGACCTGAACTGGATCTTCTGAATGCAAAGTCCTATGTCTTTTTTTTTTTCAAAGATTTTATTTATTTACCCCCCACCCCACCCCCCTCGTTGTTTTGCGCTTGTGATCTGCTCTCTGTGTCCATTCGCTGTGTGTTCTTCTGTGTCTTCTTGTCTTCTCTTTAGGTGACACTGGGAACCGATCCTGGGACCTTCTGGAGTGGGAGAGAGGCGCTCTATCTCTTGCGCCACCTCAGCTCCCTGGTCTGCTGCATCTCTTATTGTTTCTCCTCTGTGTCTCTTTTTGTTGCGTCATCTCACTGCGCCAGCTCTCCGCAAGGGCCAGCACTCCTGCGAGGGCCAGCATTTTGCTCTGGCCAGCTTGCCGCGTGGGCCAGCTTGCCATTACCAGGAGGCCCCAGGAATCGAACCCTGGACCTCCTATATGGTAGACAGGAGCCCAATCGCTTGAGCCATATCCGCCTCCCACCTCTATCTTTTCATTGCCTATTTTGTAAAGAGTGATATGCCCGTTGTAGCCGTGGCTGGGGTAGGTACTGCAGAGTGTCCGAGAGAGGGCAGATGGAAGCTTGGGTCTGGATCTCAGGCACTTGGCGATGTGGTGGAGGCAGGGGTCTGGAGTCATGGGTGAATGAGGGCATGTCTGCCTGGCCCAGTGAGCAGGGAGCAGGGACAGCATCTAGGGACAGAGCCCGGGAAGCTGGCAGGGAACGTGCCTGAGAACTTGACTCAGCGCTAGAGCAGAGGAGGGAGGAAGGAAGGTTCTGGGTGGGAGGAGGGGAGAGGGAAGGCAGGTCCCTGAAGGATTGCTGGAGCGGCAGGCCTGGATCCCAGAAGGCCAGAGGAGCAGACAGCTGAAAATACCAGGCAGGGAAAAACACACCCAGCTGTGGGTGTGGCTCAGTCTTCCTCTTAGTAGCTCAGTACTCATGCAGCATCCCAGGGCCTCTGCTCCCCCCACCCCTGTGAAATGGCAGGATGGGACCAGGGCTCTCTCGGCTCTCCCACTTCCCAGGCTTGTCCCCAGGGCCTGCTTGGATGAAGTCCCCCATGGTCCGATTTCTTTTTGTATCGAGCCGGACACGTGAGGGTGACCTTGTTGCGCAACGCCTCTTCATTGTTTATTCGTGCTTTCATGAAAAAGAAAACAAAAAATTAGCCACCATTGTGTTACGCCTCTGTTAAATAAACAGCTCCCTGCATCAAAGGACAGGTCTGGCCCAGCCAGCGCCTTCCTCGCCCGGCTGGGCCTGGCAGTGCCGGCTTTCCCGATGGGGTCCAGGGTGAGTGAGGGGCATCCCAAGTGAGTGTAAAGGTCCGGTATCTGCAGCTCCCACATTCAGGAAGCATCTGTACCGATGGCTCCCAGAGACCGTCTGGAGCAACTCTCACGGATGGGATTACACATTTTTAAAACTTCATTTTAAATTGGAAACATATATTTTGCGATGAACAGAGACGAGTTCTCCGAGCCTGGCGGCTAAAGGCAGCCTCATTGATATTCTGGTCATACTCGTGTGTCTGAATCGACCACTATTTGTGCTACTCGACATGCTTTATATTCTGGTTGTCCGTCCAGGACTTGTATACTTGGAGTTTGATGACATCATCACTATCCCAAGTTTTCATGAAAGCACCTACATTTCCAGGCCTGACTTTACACACCCAGTTCGGAGGAGTCCTTGACTGTTTTTTGTTTTTAGTAAGTTTATCTTTTGGGGGACAGGCTGTTCTCTAAGATTCCACCAAGGGAAAGAGGGATGTTAAATACTTCTTGCATGTACGTCCTGTTTTTTCAGTGTATGCTTGATAGCATTAAATGGGTCCCCCTGGTCCATTTCTGGTATAATTTGCTGGAAGGGGAAATCTGATGAAGGGAGACAGATTCTCATTCTTACAGGCCTGTGGGAAGAGAGAGGAAGGACTGAGCAGGAGTATTTGGAGAGCTGGGAAGGTCTCTTGTCTTAAAGCTGGTTTCCTGTGCCTTCTACCAATAAGAAGTTCACTGGGTTAGCACCCCAGGAATCTGTCTGTTGTCCATACCCAAATGCAAATTATTCCCTAGTGTGCTCTCCTCCAAAGCACCTGCCTGAGATGAACTATGTAAAGCTCTATTCTTTTTGGATCATGAACTTTGGGGGAGGATGTTCCTAGGTAAAGGGCCATAATTGGAATTTGGGAAGTGAAATTTTTTTATTTTTTTCAGGTACCGGAGCCAGGGATTGAACCTGGGACCTCGTATGTGGGAAGACGGCACTCAACCACTGAGCCATATCGTCTCCCCTGAGTTGATTTTTTCATTTGTTTGCTTGTTTTTTTTTTTTCTTTTTTTTTTTTTTTCTTTTAGGCGGCACCGGGAACCAAACCCGGGACCTCCCATGTGGGAAGCAGGTGCTCAACTGCTTGAGCCACATCCTTTCCCAATAATTAAAAGAAAAAAAAAAAAAAAATAGAGTCCTGATCAATTCAGGTAGAGCTTGGATTGAATTAAGTTTGGGAGAAAATATAAAGAGAATTAAGAGGCTTTGCAAGCTAAGTTCTGAGTAGGAAGAAGGAGAAAGGGATAGGATTACAAATGAGAGGAAAGAGAATAATGTAATTTTAATGATGCAGAAAAAGCAAAGCAGTTCACATTATCACTAACTTTTATTTTCTGGGAAAAAAAAATCATCTTCAGATTGGAAAGGTGAAAACAAACTCGACGAAGAAGGGATTAAAATCCAAGACAAATGAGATGATAGTAAGAAAGGGCCTTCAAATAAGCGTGTCTCCAAGTTCTGCTGAATTGTGCTAGTGTAATGGACACCTTTCCTTGAGATCTTGGAGAGATATGATTTTTGTAGGCATCGAGGCAGTGGGGTGATGAGCTGTAAAATGGGATTAAGCGTTATATCAATTTTGAAAATGTGTTGGGGATCCAGACTGGAACCTTCTTAGATCCATTAAAGGGGAATGTCATACCTTGATTTTAGCAAGGTGTCCTACAGGGTCCAAGACATGCTTGTGGCTGAACCTCTGGTCTCAGGCAATCAACACTGGATAAGGAACAGCTTTTCTTGATGGACAGCGAGTTGGAGGGGGGGGGTGTGCGGTGACAAGAGAATGAATTCTGTGACAGGATGCATTTGAGGCCCTGCAAGAATCTAAGTGGGGCTGTTCAGATGGTAAGTTGAAAAATTTGGTCGGGAGCTCAGACAAGAAGTCAGGGTTGGTATGAAGCTCCGAGGGTCATGAGCTGGAAGCCAGATGGTGAATAAGGGATTTTGTGCCTATAGAAAAGAGAAGAGCTGGCTTACAGCCAGAATTTCGAGGGGGCAGAAGAGGACTTGAATAGAGAAAAGCAAGCAGGGATGTTCAGAGATGTGAAGGACTAGGAGAGGGAGTCTCAAAAAAGGGATTTGACGATGAACAGGGTCAAATGCTACAGGATGATGATGCTAATGAAGAAACAGGATATTTGATTTGTGGATGAGGTCAGTGGTGACCTTTGAGGAATCTATTTCAATAAACAAGGATATAGAAGTCTAATAGGAAGGAGTAAATGAGGGTGAGAAAAATCCCCTTGTTTCCTTCCTTCCACCCTCACAATACCCTCATCTCTCACTGGCCTCTCAATAGCCTGCTAAGGAATCATTCTGCCATTGTTTGCTTCCTACATCCTTATCAGCTTCCATCCTGCCACCAGCCTGCCTTCCTCCAACACAGGTATGAGCAGGTCATTCCATTCTTCAGCAACCCCAGGTAGCTCTCTGTGGCCTAGGGAAGAATGTGCAACCCCCACGCGTGGTATTTTAGTTGGAGAAATGCTGATTGCAGAGTTCATGCACGTGAACCCTGAAACCCTGGGCTTAACACCGTAGAAGTTTCGTTCTCAGTTCCAATGGGAGAAGCCTATTTGAGAGCCTGAGTGCGGATGGGAGGTGGTGTGTGCTCTGCATCATTACAGCTGGTCCAGGATCAGGTGTCAGAGGCTCTGCCATCTCAGGTGTGTGGCTCCAGGGTTGCTATGGCTATTGATGTCCAAGCCAGCAGAAAGTGTGTGGGATCACAAAGGGATTTCCACAGGCTCAGTCTGGAAGGGGGTGTGCATAGCTTCAGCTGCTTTCTGTTGGCTGGGACTAGTCTCTTGGTCATCTTAACTGCAAGAGAGGCTGGGAGATGCAGTACAGCTGAGTCACAGAAGGAAAGGGGGAAATGAGGCAGTCTCTACTCGTCATGGCAACCAAGGTCTTGCAAAACCAACCCCACCCACTTTTCCAGTCTTGTCTTCCTGGGGTATGTGGGGAGAGAGGATTACTTACTCTTTTCTCACCTATATCATCTACATTCCCATTTTTCCCTCAGTTAAGGATACCCCTTCTCCCAACCCCTCTCTATTTCTTGAAATTCTGCTTATGGTGCCATGAGACATGGAGATTCCTCCATGGAGACTTTCTCTGAGCTGCAGTGATTTGCTCCTTTGTTTGCCCCAGACCACAGCTCTTTTTACCTCCTGCTTGTATTCTAGTTATAACAGTTGTATAAACCCCTCTGTCCTTTTGTAGCCCCAGACTGCAGTCTCATTGGGGCAGGGCTAAGTCATAGTTAACTTTGCTTACCCTATAATTTTAGTAACTGTAGGTTCTACCATCCCAAATCAGAATGTGTGGTCTGAGAAGTCTTAGTATATATTCTAGGATGGATGGGGTGAAATATTTGATATTGGAAGTCTTCAGAAAGATCTGGAAGCAGAATCTTGGAGACATAATAGATGTTCAATAAATATTTGTCTGTAATAGAATCAAATTACTTAGGAAACACTTAGCAAACACAAAGCAAGATATAGTAATCACTTGCTAATATACAAAGCAAGAGATAGTACTTTATAGGGACACTTCAAATTGTAGTAGACCTGGCTTGAGGCATTTCATGGGGCATTGGCTCACCCAGCAAAATTACTGACATGCCAAGGCTCTCTCAGTCAAACAAATGCTTAGATACTTTGCTGAAGAAGTGCAAATATAAAATAAAACAGAAATATTTTATGCTCAGCATTTTGTGCTACTATCTGACCACTTGAATTCTAGGACTTTTGAAGGTACTCCCAGTTTCCTGAGATGATTTTAAGACAAATGGTTGTGTGAGGTGTCTCTTGTGGTTCAGTAAGCCACTGGAAGCCTGTTTCCGACTCTGTGGCTGAAGGCCCGAGATATGTCTATAAATTATTTTGTCAGCAAGTCAACCAGAGATGGTCAGGCGTCCAGTCTGCTTATTGTCTGTATTGGAACCACAATTATGAAATGCTCATATAAGGAACATATTTTAATAGTGAAAATGTTTGTGTGTATCTGTCCCATTCATTGCAGAGATTTTATTGGCGTTAATCGGGGTTGAAGCAAGAAGGAGTAAATGAAAAGAGGGAGTTGGTGCCAAAGTAAAGAAGTCTAGAGCCAAGGGCTGGGCTGACTCCTAATCGGTTTTCAAGGGCAGTGGGCTCGGGTGGCGACTTCCTGGGTGGGGGGCCCTGCTCCACCTGCCTTGTGGGAAGGTAGACCACCTCTCCCGGCTGCCAGCTCTGCAATCCTCCTCCACCAGCTACCTGAGAGCATGGTCACAGAGTATGTGGATGAGAGGTGACTCTCGGAATGGATCAGAAACTGTCTGTCACCTGCTCGGGATTCCCAGAGAGCCTAGTGCCTGTGACCCTGCCCTGGTCGGGGCTCAGGCCACAAGCGTTCAGTGAACATTTGTTAAAGGACTCAACCATCCAGCCTATCTCCCAGTTCTTTCCTTTTCCTACATTTTTGTCCAAAAAGCAGCTGTTCCCATGTCATCTCTACATGCCTTTGTGCCTTCTGCTTCCTCTTTCTGGAATGCCTCTCCTCCCGCAACCTGACTGACCCAGCTGGAATCTAAAATATCCATGAGGATCAAATGGTAATCATTCCTCTTCCTTTTTCTTTATCTTCTCCACTCCCCCTACCCCTTCTTCTTCTCTATATTAGTCAGGGCTCCCCAGAGAAACAGAACCAAGAAGATATATATTATGTATTATATTATAGGGACTGGCTTAAACAGCCATGGGGATTGGCAAGCCCAAATTCCAAGGAACAGGCCACAAGTTGGAAGCTTGATGAAGGTGATGTTGAATTTCTCCAGGAGAAGCTGCCTCTCTGATATAAAGATAGACATTCTTCTTTTCTGACTGCTGAAATCCTCGACTCTCCCTTTAAGGCCTTCAACTGAGTGGATAAGGAGACTCCTCTCATTGCTGAAGGTTGTCTCTTTTGTTGATTGTAGATGTAATCAGCCTTAGCTGCAGTTGACTGATGATTTCGATATACCTATGAAATTCCCTCACAGTAACAACCAGGCCAGAATTTGCTTAACCAAAGAATTGGACACCATAACCTAGCCAAGTTGATACCTGAAATCAACCATCACATCCATTCCCTTCTTCTTTTAACACCCTGAACCAATTATGAGCTCTTTCTTTCTCAGAGTTCCAGCTTCTTCTTTTCTATCTGCTGCTCCTGCTGCTGCTTCTTTTACTTCTGGTACTCTCACTAGCTCCACATACTCAGCCCTTTCTATCTGCCGGGCACTTAGCTCTACCCATACTACTCAATGGGTTGGTGTAACAACAGGAATTTATTGGCTCATGGTTTTAGAGGCCAGGTTTCCAACATCAAGGTATTGGCAGGGCTTGCTCTCTCCCGGAGTCTGTATCATTCCCCAATCCTCTGTCACATGGCACTCTCTCTCTCTCCTTGTGTCTGCTCCTCTAGTTCCCGCTGACATCTAACTTCTACCGAATTCTGCACCCAAATTTCCTTTGCTCATAAGGACTTCAGCCATATGAACTGAGACTCACCCTGATTCAATTTGTCCTCATCTAAACAGGATCTTCAAAGATCCTTAACAAATAACATCTTCAAAGGTCCCATTTACAAACAGGTTCACATCCCCAGGAATGCAGCTTAAGACTTGAAAATGCCTTTTTTTGGAGTTGTGATTCAATCCCCAACAGGCAGCGAGGGACAGAACTCAAATGGTGAAGAGCTCAGAACTCAGACCCATGATGAATTGTAGACTCAGACCAGGCTGCTGGGTCCAGAGGGGACTCAGGGATGCCCAAAGGCCATCCCCTACAATCTGGGGGCTGCAGGCCAGGGCTGTGGTCATCTCCTGGAATGCTATGTCCAGGCAGAAAGCCCTGGGCAGAGGACCAGCTGAGGCCTGAGGAGTGGGAGTCAGTTTCCTAGGAAGAACTGTTGTGGAGGTGAGAGCTATCCATAGGTGCCCTGGTTGCTCAAGAGGGCAGTGACTCATCCTTCAGAAGTGCCCAGTTAGAGGCTTGGCTGGACACTGGGAGGCAGACTGAGCCCCAGTAGACGGTTGAAGTGGGCCACCAAAAATGACAAAATGGCCACCTTGCTAGCTCCTGGGCTTGCCCTAAGCCTTGATATGCATTTGTACAGTGACATAAAAGTATAGATATTATTATAACATGGGAGTTATTTTTACCTGTAGAAATCATGCCCTCCTTCCTCCCCCCACCCCCCCAGATGGCTCCTTCATCTGTTTGCTTGTTGTTTTTGCTCCTTGTTTGCGCTTGTTGTCTGCTTTTTGATTTTGCTCATTGTCTGTTTGTTTTTTCTTTAGGAGTCACAGGTAACTGAACCTGGAACCTCCCATCTTGGAGGTGGGTGCGTAGCTGCTTGAGCCACATCTCCTTTCTGCTCGTTTTTGTTTTTGCTCATTGTCTGCTCATTGTTTGCTCATTGTCTGCTCATTGTTTGTTTGTCTTCTTTCGGAGGCACTGGGAACCAAACCCAGGACCTCCCATATGGGAAACGGGTGCTCAACTGCTTGAGCCACATCTGCTCCCCCCTCCTTCCTTTTTTAAGAGCTGTTGCTGGGTGTGGTGTGGGGAGGAAGATAAGAGCCTGTCTTTTTGGAGATAACGATCCAGATGTTTGTCTGCTTGAGAAAGAGAGGGAAGGAGGGATTGAAAGGCTGGGAGCCATCTCTTCCTCCCTTCCTTTCCCCACCCTGTTGCAAGTAGCTTCTTTGGGAAATTTCTGCATCTTAGTATCCCTCCTGTATCCCACCAGAGAGGCCTGGTTGTCTTTCAACCAGCTCTCATCTGAACCAAGGTGTTGAGGAAGGGAGGCTGCAGGGCTGAGAATCCCATATGGCAGGATTGCTTTGTGGGGTGGGGTTGGTACAAGTGGCTGTTGCATGGAAAAGAATGAAATAAGGCCACCAGCTGGGAGTTGGCAGAAGCTTATTCTAAGAGTACGTTCCTCTGTGGGGCTATTTATAAAGTTGGCAGAGGCATTCAGCTTGGTGAGGGGTCCCTTTCTCCAGGGCACGGTGGGACCCACTGCTCTGGGACCAATGACGGCATGACACCTGGGTTGGGGTCCTCCAGCTCCCTTGACACATCAGTGAGAGACCCGTGGTCTCACAGGTTGATTCTAAAGTACCACAGTTTTCTGTGGCCGGGTTTATTTTGCGTTAAACTATGGTGGCGGGGGTGGGATGGGATGGCAGTGAGGTTTACTTTTTTTCCCATTTGCCCAGGAAATGATTTTGAACAAAATATGTTCAGAGAGTTGAAGCAGACACATGGAGTAAAGCTGTTTTATTGTCAATGAAATCATAGCTGTTGAGGGTAACGCAGGCTGCTCATAAAAGCAACTCTCAATAGATGGCTTATGAGAAAACTTAAAAAAGATAAAAACGAGAGAGAATCCTGACCTGATATGAAGAAACAAGATAAGGTATGAGGTTTGAGTCCCACAGACTTGGAGCCGGGCAGCCCACGAAGTGGGCAGGGCTGTGGAAGGAGGGTCAGAAGACTCAGGCTTAGTCCCAGCTTTAGCATTTACTAGCTGTGTGACCTTGGGTAAGCCACATAACCTCTCTGAGCATCAGTTTCTCCATCTTTGTTAGCCTCATTATCCCTGCACTGCCTTCCTCACAGAGGGGCTGTAAGGCTATATTTGTAAGCAATAAAATGAAGATGCTAGGGAGCTGATGTGGCTCAGTGGTTGAGAGCCGGCTTCCCACATAGGAGGTCCTGGGTTCAATCCCCAGCTCCAGTACCTCAAAAAAAAAAAAAAAAAAAAAAAAAATGTAGATGTTATCAAAATTCTTTCTGACTATATTTCCAATGCCTGCTGTGCTTTCTGCAGATTGGCTTCTTACGTCTCCCTGCATCATGTCAGTCAGTATAATGCTGTTTCATGGTCTCCTCAAATGGCCCCTTCAAGCTTGTCTCAAAAGGCCAACTCTGGGCTGGTGAGGCCTGCTTCTCTAGGAAGGACAAGACTGAATCTGTGTGTGTATATGTGTGGTTGGAAGGATCACATTCAATATCTTTGTTCACTTAACACAATCTAGGTCCTTCCAGTTCCTCAAGCCCAAAGTTCTGACATCCCCCATGACTCCTTACTGTCTCTCTCACCCAATCCAATCCACTAGCAAATCTTGTAGGTGCCATCTACAAAATGTATCCAGAATCCACCCCCTTCTCCCTACCTCCACTGCACCACCCCATTCTGAGCCACCGTCGTCGCCATCGTCGTCTCCTGCCCAGACAGCTGCGATAGCCTTCTGATGGATCCGTGTCATCTCTCGCCCCTTCAGTATCTTCTTGACACAGCAGGCAGAGTGACCCTGCTGAAATGTTGGCCAGGTCATGTCATGCCTCTGTGCAAATCCTTCCCACAATCCTCTGAAGCAAAGTCAAGGGCACAAGGTCCTCTGTGTCCTGGCTCTTCATTTTCCACTCCCGCCCTGATTGATTCATTTCCCTTTTCTCTTTCCTGTTTTACTTTTTGCTGTAACAGTCATCACCTAACATACTATATATTTTACTCATCTAATTTATTGATATTCTTAAGACCTTAGGAAAAACAACACAACAAACTCAAAGAAATTAGAAGGTATAAGATAATAAAAATAGAAGCAGGAATAACAAAATAGAAAAAAATATGATAGAGAAGAAACAAAAAGCTTAACGTTGGTTTTTTGATAAACTAATATGCATCAAGATGAGAAGATAAAAGTCACAAAAAGCAACATTATTAATGAAAAGAGTGGCATAACTACATATGAAATATACATGAAATATACGTACACTTAAGTTCCCTGGGTGGAATTTTTCTCAGTTTTGTTCAGGGCACATTCTCCTCTAAAGCCTCCAGTTGCTAAACAAGTTGGGGAGAGTAATCCCTCTTTTTCTAATGTTTAGAAGAATTTGTATAAATTTGGGCTGATATACTCCTTATCAGTTTGGTAGACCTCACTTGTAAATCGGTCTGGGCCTGGTATTTTGTGTGTGTGTGTGATTGAATAACTTAGCCATGGTGCCAGTTTCTTTAATAGTGTAGTACTACTTGGCTTTTACTTTTTTCCCCCTTGAGTCTGTTTTACTAAGTTATATTTTTGTGGGAATTTGTCTAAGTTTTCAAAATTGTTGGTATGCAATTTTTATCATATTCCGCTATTATTTTTTATGTATATTTCATGTGTAGTTATGCCACTCTTTTCATTAATAATGTTGCTTTTTGTGACTTTTATCTTATCTTGATGTATATTAGCTTATCAAAGAACCAACTTTAAGCTTTTTGTTTCTTCTCTATCATATTTTTTTCTATTTTGTTACTCCTGCTTCTATTTTTATTATCTCATACCTTCTAATTTCTTTGAGTTTGTTGTGTTGTTTTTCCTAAGTTCTTAAGACTACCACCTAGCTCACTAATTTTGAGAATTTCTTCTATTCTAATAGAAGTACAGTAGTTAGTTATAAATTTCCCTCAAAGTACCTATTAGCTGCATTCCTGAAACTTTGATATATAGATTTTCACTACCGTTTTGTTCTGGATATTTAAACATTTTCATTCTGATATTTTCCCTTTAGCCCTTTCAGCACTGCTGAGTATGTGGGAATTTTTAAATTTATATTTTTAAAATTCTAATTTAATTGCATTGTGGTCAGAGTTCCCAGTCTGCTTGATAACTAAGCTTTGAAATTTATTGAGACTTTATAGCCTGTATGTGATCAAATTCTTGTACATAGTTCATGTGTACTTGAGAAAGATGTATATTCTCTAATACTTGAAAGAGCTCTTTATCTATTAGATATTAGTTCAGTGGGTCATATCTTGTAATCGAGTGCTTCATATTTTCTATATCCTTACTGACTTTTTGTCTTATTGACCTATCAATATCTGAGAAAGTTATGCTAAGTATCCTAGTTACATAAAATTTTGCCTCATTAATTTGAAGCTATTTTATTACATGCATTAATGTTTAAAGTTGCTTGGTGAATTAAAACTTTCATTATTTTGTAGTGAACCTCTCTATCCCTAGTGATGCTTATTATCCTAAAGTTTAATTTATGTGATAATATTCTACACAGCTTTTTTCAGTTCATATTTGTCTAATATGTAATTTTTCATCCTATTGCTTTCAGTCTGCATGCCCTTATGAATGTCTCTTATCAATAGCACATTCCTGGATTTTAAAAATCCAACATTAATCTTTTATGTGGTGTTTAGTCAAAATACACCTATTTTAATTATTGACATATTTTGATCTATTTCTACCTTCGTCTCATGTTTTCTATGATTCATTTAAAATTTTTTCTGCTTTTGAAAATAACTGATATAAATATCCCCTCCCAGATAAGACAAGAACTTTAGCTTAGCAAACTCTCTTATCCCCTGGCTTCTTCCTATCCCTTACCAATCACTCCTGTGTAGTTAATATATACTAAAAAAAGATATTTTTTTGTTTATTTTTAAAAATTAATATCTACATTTAAAATCTGCATTATTATTGATATCTTTTCCATTTTTCTTTAATCTTAAGTATTTTTTAAAAAAGACAAACACAAACTTTCCTAAGTTATTTGATCAACTCTCCTTTATATCTCTTCCATTACCTTCTGGATTTCCCTTTCTGCTTTTTTAAGACCTTTCCAGAAATTATTTCTTCTCTAAATTTTATTTTTTTCTTTCCTTGGGAATCTTATTACCCATACAAAACTTTTTCTGATGTGAATCTTTTTGTAGCAAAACATCTAAGGGTCTGTATGCCTGAAATTTATTTATTTATTTATTTATTTATTTATTTATTTATTTATTTATTT